>JAXIVJ010018301.1:20000-23633 GCA_036785665.1 Chirona hameri | reverse complement strand
CCCGATCGGAGTCTCTGGAGGCGTGTCCCGGCCGGAGTCTCTGGAGGCGTGTCCCGGCCGGAGTCTCTGGAGGCGTGTCCCCGGTCGGAGTCTCTGGAGGCGTGTCCCCGGTCGGAGTCTCTGACATAGGTCAGTCCGGGCCGGAGTCTCTGGAGGCGTGTCCCGGCCGGAGTCTCTGGAGGCGTGTCCCCGGTCGGAGTCTCTGGAGGCGTGTCCCCGGTCGGAGTCTCTGGAGGCGTGTCCCGGCCGGAGTCTCTGACAGGGGTCAGTCCGGGCCGGAGTCTCTGACAGGGGTCAGTCCGGGCCGGAGTCTCTGGAGGCGTGTCCCCGGCCGGAGTCTCTGGAGGCGTGTCCCGGCCGGAGTCTCCGGAGGCGTGTCCCCGGCCGGAGTCTCTGGAGGCGTGTCCCCGGTCGGAGTCTCTGGAGGCGTGTCCCCGGTCGGAGTCTCTGGAGGCGTGTCCCCGGCCGGAGTCTCTGGAGGCGTGTCCCCGGCCGGAGTTTCTGGAGGCGTGTCCCCGGTCGGAGTCTCTGGAGGCGTGCCCCCGGTCGGAGTCTCTGGAGACGTGTCCCCGGCCGGAGTCTCTGGAGTCTCTAAAGGCGTGTCCCCGGTCGGAGTCTCTGGAGACGTGTCCCCAGCCAGAGTCTCTGGAGGCGTGTCCCGGCCGCAGTCTCTAGAGGCGTGTCCCCGGCCGGAGTCTCTGACAGGGGTCAGTCCGGGCCGGAGTCTCTGGAGGCGTGTCCCCGGTCGGAGTCTCTGGAGGCGTGTCCCCGGCCGGAGTCTCTGGAGGCGTGTCCCCGGCCGGAGTCTCTGACAGGGGTCAGTCCGGGCCGGAGTCTCTGGAGGCGTGTCCCCGGCCGGAGTCTCTGGAGGCGTGTCCCCGGTCGGAGTCTCTGGAGGCGTGTCCCCGGCCGGAGTCTCTGGAGGCGTGTCCCGGCCGGAGTCTCTGGAGGCGTGTCCCCGGCCGGAGTCTCTGGAGTCTCTAAAGGCGTGTCCCCGGCTGGAGTCTCTGGAGGCGTGTCCCCGATCGGCGTCTCTGGAGGCGTGTCCCCGGCCGGAGTCTCTGGAGGCGTGTCCCCGGCCGAAGTCTCTGACAGGGGTCAGTCCGGGCCGGAGTCTCTGGAGGTGTTTCCCCGGCCGGAGTCTCTGGAGGCGTGCCCCCGGCCGGAGTCTCTGGAGGCGTGTCCCCGGCCGGAGTCTCTGGAGGCGTGTTCCCGGTCGGAGTCTCTGGAGGCGTGTCCCCGGTCGGAGTCTCTGGAGGCGTGTCCCCGGTCGGAGTCTCTGGCAGGGGTCGGTCCGGGCCGGAGTCTCTGGAGGCGTGTCCCCGGCCGGAGTCTCTGGAGGCGTGTCCCCGGCCGGAGTCTCTGGAGGCGTGTTCCCTGTCGGAGTTTCTGGAGACGTGTCCCCGGCCGGAGTCTCTGGAGGCGTGTCCCCGGTCGGAGTCTCTGGAGGCGTGTCCCGGCCGGAGTCTCTGGAGGCGTGTCCCCGGCCGGAGTCTCTGACAGGGGTCAGTCCGGGCCGGAGTCTCTGGAGGCGTGTCCCCGGCCGGAGTCTCTGGAGGCGTGTCCCAGCCGCAGTCTCTGGAGGCGTGTCCCCGGCCGGAGTCTCTGACAGGGGTCAGTCCGGGCCGGAGTCTCTGGAGGCGTGTCGGAGTCTCTGGAGGCGTGTCCTCGGCCGGAGTCTCTGGAGGCGTGTCCCCGGCCGGAGTCTCTGACAGGGGTCAGTCCGGGCCGGAGTCTCTGACAGGGGTCAGTCCGGGCCGGAGTCTCTGGAGGCGTGTCCCCGGCCGGAGTCTCTGAAGGCGTGTCCCCGGCCGGAGTCTCTGGAGGCGTGTCCCCGGCCGGAGTCTCTGGAGGCGTGTCCCCGGTCGGAGTCTCTGGAGGCGTGTCCCCGGTCGGAGTCTCTGGAGGCGTGTCCCCGGCCGGAGTCTCTGGAGGTGTGTCCCCGGCCGGAGTCTCTGGAGGCGTGTCCCCGGCCGGAGTCTCTGACAGGGGTCAGTCCGGGCCGGAGTCTCTGGAGGCGTGTCCCCGGCCGGAGTCTCTGAAGGCGTGTCTTCGGCCGGAGTCTCTGGAGGCGTGTCCCCGGCCGGAGTCTCTGGAGGCGTGTCCCCGGCCGGAATCTCTGGAGGCGTGTCCCGGCCGGAGTCTCTGGAGGCGTGTCCCCGGCCGGAGTCTCTGAAGGCGTGTCTTCGGCCGGAGTCTCTGGAGGCGTGTCCCCGGCCGGAGTCTCTGGAGGCGTGTCCCCGGCCGGAATCTCTGGAGGCGTGTCCCGGCCGGAGTCTCTGGAGGCGTGTCCCCGGCCGGAGTCTCTGACAGGGGTCAGTCCGGGCCGGAGTCTCTGGAGGCGTGTCTGCGGCCGGAGACTCTGGAGTCTCTAAAGGCGTGTCCCCGGCTGGAGTCTCTGGAGGCGTGTCCCCGGCCGGAGTCTCTGGAGGCGTGTCCCCGGCCGGAGTCTCTGGAGGTGTTCCCGGCCGGAGTCTCTGGAGGCGTGTCCCCGGCCGGAGTCTCTGGAGGCGTGTCCCCGGCCGGAGTCTCTGGAGGCGTGTCCCCGGTCGGAGTCTCTGGAGGCGTGTCCCCGGTCGGAGTCTCTGGAGGCGTGTCCCCGGCCGGAGTCTCTGACAGGGGTCAGTCCGGGCCGGAGTCTCTGGAGGCGTGTCCCCGGCCGGAGTCTCTGGAGGCGTGTCCCGGCTGGAGTCTCTGGAGGCGTGTCCCCGGCCGGAGTCTCTGGAGGCGTGTCCCGGCCGGAGTCTCTGGAAGCGTGTCCCGGCCGGAGTCTCTGGAGGCGTGTCCCCGGCCGGAGTCTCTGACAGGGGTCAGTCCGGGCCAGAGTCTGGAGGCGTGTCCCCGGCCGGAGTCTCTGGAGGCGTGTCCCCGGCCGGAGTCTCTGACAGGGGTCAGTCCGGGCCGGAGTCTCTGGAGGTGTTTCCCCGGCCGGAGTCTCTGGAGGCGTGTCCCCGGCCGGAGTCTCTGGAGGCGTGTCCCCAGCCGGAGTCTCTGGAGGCGTGTCCCCGGTCGGAGTCTCTGGAGGCGTGTCCCCGGTCGGAGTCTCTGGAGGCGTGTCCCCGGCCGGAGTCTCTGGAGGCGTGTCCCCGGTCGGAGTCTCTGGAGGCGTGTCCCCGGCCGGAGTCTCTGGAGGCGTGACCCCGGTCGGAGTCTCTGGAGTCTCTGGAGGTGTGTCCCCGGTCGGCGTCTTTGGAGGCGTGTCCCCGGCCGGAGTCTCTGGAGGCGTGTCCCCGGCCGGAGTCTCTGGAGGCGTGTCCCCAGCCGGAGTCTCTGGAGGCGTGTCCCCGGCCGGAGTCTCTGGAGGCGTGTCCCCGGCCGGAGTCTCTGGAGGCGTGTCCCCGGTCGGAGTCTCTGGAGGCGTGTCCCCGGTCGGAGTCTCTGGAGGCGTGTCCCCGGCCGGAGTCTCTGACAGGGGTCAGTCCGGGCCGGAGTCTCTGGAGGCGTGTCCCCGGCCGGAGTCTATGGAGGCGTGTCCCGGCTGGAGTCTCTGGAGGCGTGTCCCCGGCCGGAGTCTCTGGAGGCGTGTCCCGGCCGGAGTCTCTGGAAGCGTGTCCCGGCCGGAGTCTCTGGAGGCGTGTCCCCGGCCGGAGTCTCTGACAGGGGTCAGTCCGGGCCAGAGTCTGGAGGCGTGTC
>JAXIVJ010018301.1:0-12500 GCA_036785665.1 Chirona hameri | reverse complement strand
AAACATTATATACGCATACCCATTTGTTTCTGCCGCTGGCGAAGAATTTGTTCCGCAAAATTAGATCGTGGAACCACTTTTCTGACACTGGTCACCACACAACACCAACACCACACCGCTCCCGACGGCTGTAACACCACACACCTTGTCACCACACAACACCAACACCACACCGTGCCAACCACACACCGTGCCATCACCAACACCAACACCACACCGCTCCCGACAGCTGTAACACCACACACCGTGTCAACACCAACACCACACCGCTCCCGACGGCTGTAACACCACCCACCGTGTCATCACCAACATCCAACACCACACCACTCCCGACGGCTGTAACACCACACACCGTGTCAACACCAACACCACACCGCTCCCGACGGCTGTAACATCACACACCGTGTCATCACCAACACCACACCGCTCCCGACGGCTGTAACACCACACACCGTGCCATTACCAACACCAACACCACACCGCTCCCGACGGCTGTAACACCACACACCGTGCCAACACCAACACCACACCGCTCCCGACGGCTGTAACATCACACACCGTGTCATCACCAACACCACACCGCTCCCGACGGCTGTAACACCACACACCGTGCCATTACCAACACCAACACCACACCGCTCCCGACGGCTGTAACACCACACACCGTGCCATTACCAACACCAACACCACACCGCTCCCGACGGCTGTAACACCACACACCGTGCCAACACCAACACCACACCGCTCCCGACGGCTGTAACACCACACACCGTGTCAACACCAACACCACACCGCTCCCGACGGCTGTAACACCACACACCGTGTCATCACCAACACCAACACCAACACCACACCGCTCCCGACGGCTGTAACACCACACACCGTGTCATCACCAACACCAACACCACACCGCTCCCGACGGCTGTAACACCACCCACCGTGTCATCACCATCACCAACACCAACCCGCTCCCGACGGCTGCAACACCACACACCGTGTCATCACCAACACCAACACCACACCGCTCCCGACGGCTGTAACACCACCCACCGTGTCATCACCAACACCAACACCACACCGTTCCCGACGGCTGTAACACCACACACCGTGTCATCACCAACACCACTGACCACGCCGTCACCACACAACACCAACACCACACCACGCCACACAACACCAACACCACACGACTCCAGTCGGCTGTAACACGACACCAACATCACACGACTCCAGTCGGCTGTAACGCGACACCAACACCAACACCACATCGCGACACCAACACCACGCTGTCACACACACACGCGCGGCCCACGCAGTTCCCAGAGTCCGGCGTCGGGGAGAGGCAGGCATAGCCCCCTCCTCCCCTCCACGGAGGTGATTGTAGACTGCATCAGCAGCTCACCCGGCCCGGGGAGCGCAGACATATGACCGGCCATCGGCGGAGACATGGCAGACAATGAATCTCAGAGACGACCATCATCAACAAACGCCGTAAAGCTTCTCCGCGGCACAATGCCAGGATACGATCAGTTTCCCCGCCCACAGGCTATCACAGCGGCCCGCCGCCGGCAGGCAGGGTACACCGCCCACAGAGCATCACAGGGACCCGCCTCCGGCCGGCAGGGTACACCGCCCACAGAGCATCACAGGGACCCACCCCCGGCCGGCAGGGTACACCGCCCACAGGCCATCACAGCGATCAGTCGCCGGCCGGCAGGGTACACCGCCCACAGGCCATCACAGGGACCCACCGCCGGCCGGCAGGGTACACCGCCCACAGAGCATCACAGGGACCCGCCGCCGGCCGGCAGGGTACACCGCCCACAGGCCATCACAGGGACCCACCCCCGGCCGGCAGGGTACACCGCCCACAGAGCATCACAGGGACCCACCCCCGGCCGGCAGGGTACACCGCCCACAGAGCATCACAGGGACCCACCCCCGGCCGGCAGGGTACACCGCCCACAGGCCATCACAGCGATCAGTCGCCGGCCGGCAGGGTACACCGCCCACAGAGCATCACAGGGACCCACCTCCGGCCGGCAGGGTACACCGCCCACAGAGCATCACAGGGACCCACCCCCGGCCGGCAGGGTACACCGCCCACAGAGCATCACAGGGACCCACCCCCGGCCGGCAGGGTACACCGCCCACAGAGCATCACAGGGACCCACCCCCGGCCGGCAGGGTACACCGCCCACAGGCCATCACAGCGATCAGTCGCCGGCCGGCAGGGTACACCGCCCACAGAGCATCACAGGGACCCACCCCCGGCCGGCAGGGTACACCGCCCACAGGCCATCACAGGGACCCACCGCCGGCCGGCAGGGTACACCGCCCACAGAGCATCACAGGGACCCACCCCCGGCCGGCAGGGTACACCGCCCACAGAGCATCACAGGGACCCACCCCCGGCCGGCAGGGTACACCGCCCACAGAGCATCACAGGGACCCGCCGCCGGCCGGCAGGGTACACCGCCCACAGGCCATCACAGCGATCAGTCGCCGGCCGGCAGGGTACACCGCCCACAGGGCCTCACAGCGACCCGCCGCCGGCCGGCAGGGTACACCGCCCACAGGGCCATCACAGGGACCCGCCGCCGGCCGGCAGGGTACACCGCCCACAGAGCATCACAGGGACCCACCGCCGGCCGGCCGGCAGGGTACACCGCCCACAGGCCATCACAGCGATCAGTCGCCGGCCGGCAGGGTACATATACTTCTACACGGTGTCTACATCAGACTGCTTTGGAAAAGTTGAAGATGATGAAGATTATAGGGATGCCAACTTGGACGGGCTGAATCTAAAGAGCTCACCGACAGCCATGCAGCCAGACATCCAGACCGCCAGCCAGCCAGACAGACAGGCAGACAAACAGACAGACACCCGGACAGACATACCGACAGAGATCACATGACTGAATTAGCATAAGTTCGGTGGTGACAAAACACAAAGCATACCGCTTATATGGTGGCACAAGGCGGAGCAGAGTGCCGAGCGACAAGCCGTTGGAGATGTCACAATCCACACCGACCCCGCTCGGCAGTAGCCGCCGACGGAGATAGGGATGCCGGGATGCCGCGGCCGGCTGCTGAGGCCGGGACGGGCCGGGATGCCACGGCCGGCTGCTGAGGCCGGGACGGGATGCCGCGGCCGGCTGCTGAGGCCGGGACGGGCCGGGATGCCACGGCCGGCTCCTGAGGCCGGGACGGGATGCCGCGGCCGGCTGCTGAGGCCGGGACGGGATGCCGCGGCCGGCTGCTGAGGCCGGGACGGGATACCGCGGCCGGCTGCTGAGGCCGGGACGGGCCGGGATGCCACGGCCGGCTCCTGAGGCCGGGACGGGATCCCGCGGCCGGCTGCTGAGGCCGGGATGGGTCGGGATGCCGCGGCCGGCTGCTGAGGCCGGGACGGGACGGGATGCCGCGGCCGGCTGCTGAGGCCGGGACGGGACGGGATGCCGCGGCCGGCTCCTGAGGCCGGGATGGGTCGGATCGGGACGGGACTCACCGAGGGCGGCGGCGCCGGGTCGGCAGTGGCGTCCTCCGCCGTGTCCGCCGCTGGCTGGGTCGGCTGCTCGGCCGCAGGCTCCGTCATCTGGCACGCCTTATCGGCGCTGTCTGCTGCCCGGTGCCGGTCGGCCTGGGCCGCCTCCGCCGCTGCTGGGCAGAGGAGGGCTGGTCAGGCAGAGACGCCACGGACGGGACGGCTGATCGGGCAGGTAGCGACACAGTTTAACATACATACAGTTTACATACAGTTTAAACAAAGCAGGAATCGGCATCTGCCTCCACACACCGTATATTGTAAAGCTTTTAAGGGAACAGAACCAAGGAATACCCAGATGACGGAAATCGACACCCACCTGGCGCCGCATGCTGACTACCGGGATGCTGTCGGACTGCCGCTGGCTCTTCCAGACCGGTCTCGGGCGGGTCGCCCGCGGCACAGCCGTCCACCCTGGACTGGAGCTGTTCGTCTGACTCGGGTTCCTGAGGCGCCGTCTGCGGCTGGAGGTTCGATCCGGGCCCGCCGCTCGGCAGCAGCTCGTCCGACCCCGGCTCCTCCTCGTCCTCCTCGTCCTCTTCCTCCTCGTCCTCCTCGGCGATTGCGGAGGCACGCTGGCGCTGCAGTTTGCGCGTCAGCTCGGCGATGACGCTGTGCAGCTCGACCAGGCGCTGTTCGTACCGCTCGGCCGCCGCCCGCTCGCCGCGTGCCCGCTCCCGCTGCCGGCACAGACACACACACACAGACACACACACAAGTCAGCAGCCGGCACCTGATCGGCGGCTGACGGCACCGCCCTGACCGACCGGCGCAGCGGCAGTCTCTGTAGTCTCTGTAGCGGGAGTCTCTGTAGTCTCTGTAGCGGGAGTCTCAGTCAGAGTGTTGTATCAGAGTCAGAGTGTCAGTCAGAGTCAGAGTGTTGTATAGCTGGTGTCCCGCGGCGGCTGGCATCTCTCCACTCCAGTAACGCACACAGAGACAGAGACCGACACCGACTGAGCTGGGCCAGCGCGGCAGTCGGCAGACACCGACTGGGCTGGGCCAGCGCGGCAGTCGGAAGCTCGGCTCCGACTGGAGGGCAGGGGCAGGGGGCAGAGACAGCCTGGCAGGGGGCCGGTGACCACGCTAATGAGTGGCGAGTCGGCCGAGTGGCATGACCGATACAGAACAACAGATGTCGGCAGCGCAGGCCGGCTCAGCTGGTCGGCAGCAGGGATTGTTCAGACACGCACGCACGCACGCACACACGCACACACGCACACACGCACGCACGCACGCACGCACGCACGCACACACACACACACACACACGCACGCACGCACGCACGCACGCACGCACGCACGCACGCACGCACGCACGCACGCACGCACGCACGCACGCACGCACGCACGCACGCACGCACGCACGCACGCACGCACGCACGCACGCACACCCTCATCAACTTACTATCGGCCCACTATTTTTTTTTAAAATATGCAATTATTTTATTAAACAAAAACCACAGCGACATTCGTGGTAAGTCAACAAGAATATGTAATTAATGATACATTACAATATTACCAAGTTCAGCACACAATTTTAGGTGTGCGCGGCGCGTTTGTATCGCACCTGCGTATCGGCGCTTCTTTGATCGTCTGAGCGCTCATACATCAACGCGTACGCATTATCTGTTAGGCCCCGTCAGGCACATCTCACGGTCGTCACCAGGGAGGTCAATAACGATAGCATCGTCAATAGGAGAATCTTTGACCATAACGGTCTCGTTGTAGTGACTGAGTTAAAAACTCTGAGTTTTGATTATGGACTGTTTTATTGTCTATCATTTGCATTTTGTTGCAACGTGCTAAGACTCGCCGTGGGGGGTCATTTTGCCCCCCTGGAGTCTTTCGGAAATAGCTGGAAAACGGCGGAGCGCAGCACCGCCAAATTTGGTACAGCTATTCGGGCATCAATTACCCACATTGTGTGAATGTTTTGACCTCAGGTCATTTCAGGTCAGGTCACCAGGTCACGTCAAATAACCTTACCTCAAACAAAAATGTTTGTGGTCGTTTCAAAGCCAGTCTTTGTCCGAGAGATTTGAAACTTGCAGGATGTGCATAAAGTCATAAGTACCTACAATTCGTTATCTCGGATTTTGTTTATCGGTGACCTAAGGTCAGGTCAATTTCTTGACCTACCCATGATAAGTGAGTGGGAAAATATACAAATGCTTCCTATAAAGAGAACATGCATTGGATCAGGCCAATTATTTCAGAATCATGTTATTTTAGCTAATTCTTGATGATCCAGGTGCAATTGTTGCTCTGTGACCTCTGCAAGGTCAGCTGAGGTCATCTGAGGTCACCAACATTTGGTTTGTCAATAACTCTTGATGGAATAAAGATAGAGACGTGCGAATGACACCACTGTGTTTGTCTCGTCGAGTCGCGTCGCCCCATATGCAACATGACCTACATGTGTCACCAAAAGACCTTGACCTGGGGTCAAATTTTGAAGTTGACCTAACCAGGTCAACATTAATATGTTTCAAAGCATCTTGACGAGACAAACACGATGAGTGTTAACATTATTGGTCTATGTTCAACCGATAACAAGTTATTCACGAATAACTTCTTTTTGGGGGGAGGGGGATGCCCTCGTGACCCGTGCGGCGCTGCTACCATTCGGCGGCACCACCGGACCGGAGCTCTGCCGAGTCTGTGTTATTCACGGGTTAACAGACCGCACGAGCACGGGGCGTGGGGTTTCTGGTAATCTGAATGGGATGACAATCAGGTGTGTGCATCCACCAGCCTAGTAGCATTTTCTCGAAACTGCATGCAGTGTGGTGTTCTCGAGCTCGGGAGACTAAAGTTAACAGTGCGTTGATACTGATGTTTTTTTTTGTGAGTCACAGCCGCACATATATTAACATGTGTCATCAAAATCAAAACATTTTGGCAGTTCGAGGAACACTAAGATAAATGACGCTAGTTTAGATTGCATGGCATCCATGGTCCCCCTTATGCGTATGGTCACTTTATATTATTTAAATCTGAGCGATTTTCAGCGGCTGAAGGGTATGGTTACCTCGTGCGATGACTAGAATGACTCGAACTGCCCTCATCCCCCGTTGTGCTGACCGCGGTTATCGGCTTTTAGTTCTGCGGTACAGCGCGACGTCAGGCGTTTGCTACTAGTGCCATCTAGCGACAGGAATGTAGGTAGACATTGCACTGCTCTGTTCCTCTTAGTCAGCAATGGTTCCCAACGTACAGCAACACGTTAACTATAACACATGGCTGAGCAATGAGCATCACTTAGCATTAATTTGTGTCGATGCTCTTTGCGATATTGTGTTAATAGTGAGACAGAAAGCGGGATAGATGAAGGGTAACACCGGGGAACACCGCCCCTGGAGAGAATACCGCCCATGCTGCCAGTATCTAACAAATGAAAAGCGTAGATAATCAGCTGCGGGTCATTTGTTGTCGACTCTTAACAGGCATGCAGTGTTAAGTGAGTTGATCCGAGAGAAAACAAAAATCATGTTTCATAAGATATATTTCATAAGATAAGTTAATCACATAAGATAAAGTTGAGATTATACGACTAAATTACCAGCTTTCTTGAATTTCCCGCTTTTATATCACCCAGAAACAAAAGATGTTGGTCGTGTCTTTGAGCAAATATTGTTGCTCCTGAGTGTAAGCTTTCTGCAACATACGCCGTTTGTTCTAGTGCCCGCTGTTGTGACGTATCATGTTGGCATGTAACCCTGCTGGGTGGGACTGGGGAGATCCGCCCGGCCCGGACGGTGCTCCCCAGATGTGGACAGTGCTTCACTATGTCGGTGATATATGTATATGGACCGGCCGATGTATATTTTGTTGTTAAGTGCTGTGCTAATTCGTGATGTTTAGATGTATTATGCTACTTAGGTACGCAATGACGTGGGAAGTTGGGGAGAAACAGAAAAGTTCGAGCTGCCAGCTTTGGAATAGGAGGCTCAGCCCTGCCTTCACGGTATTGTGAGTCACCGTCATCCCCCCCGCACCCGGTATTATGAACTGAACCGGACACTAACAGTGCTGGAATATTGCAACCATGTTCCGGAACCCATATTCCAAGCCTACATTTTCAGCTGATTTTCAGCTGATGTTATTTCATTTTCACATATCCGTTGATCCCGCAGCATTATTATTTCCCCTCTCCCGCTTCAAAGTTTCTTCGTAAAACAAGCTGCCACATGAAGCCATGATATATGATCAATAAGCACGCACTAGGATGAGTTGCACGATGTTATTAATTGGCACTGTGTGTGGAAAGACTGATTTTGCGCCTTAAACTACTTTGAGGGTCAGGATTGCTCATTGAAAACTACAGATAACACTGAATGACCTGGAGTGATCTCATTTAACCTTTTTGACCGTGATGGACGTCCTATTTTTGACGTTTCTGCTTTCAAGGCATATGCTAACTACAACAAATCAGAAAGAAAGGTTGGCAAACACCCGTCGCACAGGCATTTGCACATTGCATTGGTTAACCTGATCACACGGCTCCCTGGGCGGTGCTCCCCGCTCCACCTTTTGGTCCGATGAAAATGCAGGGTCTCACCACGGTTCCCTGGGCGGTGCTCCCCGCTCCACTTTTGGTCCGATGAAAATGCAGGGTCTCACCACGGTTCCCTGGGCGGTGCTCTCCGCTCCACTTTTGGTCCGATGGAAATGCAGGGTCTCACCACGGTTCCCTGGGCGGTGCTCCCCGTTCCACTTTTGGTCCGATGGAAATGCAGGGTCTCACCACGGTTCCCTGGGCGGTGCTCCCCGCTCCACTTTTGGTCCGATGGAAATGCAGGGTCTCACCACGGTTCCCTGGGCGGTGCTCTCCGCTCCACTTTTGGTCCGATGGAAATGCAGGGTCTCACCACGGTTCCCTGGGCGGTGCTCCCCGTTCCACTTTTGGTCCGATGGAAATGCAGGGTCTCACCACGGTTCCCTGGGCGGTGCTCCCCGTTCCACTTTTGGTCTGATGGAAATGCAGGGTCTCACCACGGCTCCCTGGGCGGTGCTCCCCGTTCCACTTTTGGTCCGATGGAAATGCAGGGTCTCACCACGGTTCCCTGGGCGGTGCTCCCCGCTCCACTTTTGGTCCGATGGAAATGCAGGGTCTCACCACGGCTCCCTGGGCGGTGCTCCCCGCTCCACTTTTGGTCCGATGGAAATGCAGGGTCTCTCTTCACCGCCTCCTGTCCGCATGAATTCTGCGCAAATGGCTTCATATTTTAACAGATTGCAGGAAAATTATGTTATTTGAAGACGAAAGTAATGCTGCTTCGATATCATGCACACAACCAGACATACGCCAAATACCTTAGGGTGGTGGCGTGCCCCGCCTTACCCTAGGTATGTGCGTACGTCATCATCAAACGAATCAGCCATGGTGTATTAGCCGCTCAATCGTCATCACCTCCGCCCGAAGGCTCCATTAAACCTTAAAGGGGAAATATTCACCCTTTTCCACAACAATGGAGTTAATACTTGAAATCGACAGACGAGACCAAAATATATTGTAAATTCATCACATTTTGCATATAAACATTCCTACCGAAAGATATTTCAAGTTAAACTTGATAAGCGATCCACGCTTATAACGGCCAGTATTTGCAAGTAAAGAAATATATTTCAAGAGAATTCTTGCAAGAAATATCTTTCGGTAGGAATGTTTATATGCAAAATGTGATGAATTTACAATATATTTTGGTCTCGTCTGTCGATTTCAAGTAATAACTCCATTGTTGTGGAAAAGGGTGAATATTTCCCCCTTTAAGGTTTAATGGAGCCTTCGGGCGGAAGTGATGGCGATTGAGCGGCTAATACACCATGGCTGATTCGTTTGATGATGACGTACGCACATACCTAGGGTAAGGCGGGGCACACCACCACCCTAAGGTATTTGGCGTATGTCTGGTTGTGTGCATGATATCGAAGCAGCATTACTTTCGTCTTTAAATAAAATCATTGTCCTGCAATCTGTTAAAATATGAAGCCATTTGCGCAGAATTCATGCGGACAGGAGGCGGTGAAGCGAGACCCTGCATTTCCATCGGACCAAAAGTGGAGCGGAGAGCACCGCCCAGGGAACCGTGGTGAGACCCTGCATTTCCATCGGACCAAAAGGTGGAGCGGGGAGCACCGCCCAGGGAGCCGTGGTGAGACCCTGCATTTCCATCGGACCAAAAGTGGAACGGGGAGCACCGCCCAGGGAGCCGTGGTGAGACCCTGCATTTCCATCGGACCAAAAGGTGGAACGGGGAGCACCGCCCAGGGAGCCGTGGTGAGACCCTGCATTTGCATCGGGCCAAAAGGTGGAGCGGAGAGCACCGCCCAGGGAACCGTGGTGAGACCCTGCATTTTCATCGGGCCAAAAGTGGAGCGGGGAGCACCGCCCAGGGAGCCGTGTGTCAGGTTAACCAATGCAATGTGCAAAGGCCTGTGCGACGGGTGTTTGCGAACCTTTCTTACTGATTTGTTGCAGTTAGCATATGCCTTGAAAGCGGAAACGTCAAAAATAGGGCGTCCATCACGGTCAAAAAGGTTAAACGAGATCACTCCAGGTCATTCAGTGTTATCTGTAGTTTTCAATGAGCAATCCTGACCCTCAAAGTAGTTTAAGGCGCAAAATCAGTCTTTCCACACACAGTGCCAATTAATAACATCGTGCAACTCATCCTAGTGCGTGCTTATTGATCATATATCATGGCTTCATGTGGCAGTTTTTTAACGAAGAAACTTTGAAGCGGGAGAGGGGAAATAAAAATGCTGGGGGATCAACAGATATGTGAAAATGAAATAACATCAGCTGAAAATCAGCTGAAAATGTAGGTTTGGAATATGGGTTCCGGAACATGGTTGCAATATTCCAGCACTGTTAGTGTCCGGTTCAGTTCATAATACCGGGTGCGGGGGGGGGGATGACGGTGACTCACAATACCGTGAAGGCAGGGCTGAGCCTCCTATTCCAAAGCTGGCAGCTCGAACTTTTCTGTTTCTCCCCTACTTCCCACGTCATTGCGTACCTAAGTAGCATAATATATCTAAACATCACGAATTAGCACAGCACTTAACACCAAAATATACATCGGCCGATCCAAAATTCAAGAAAGCGTATAATTTAGTCGTATAATTTCAACTTTATCTTATGTGATTAACTTATCTTATGAAATATATCTTATGAAACATGATTTTTGTTTTCTCTCGGATCAACTCACTTAACACTGCATGCCTGTTAAGAGTCGACAACAAATGACCCGCAGCTGATTATCTACGCTTTTCATTTGTTAGATACTGGCAGCATGGGCGGTATTCTCTCCAGGGGCGGTGTTCCCCGGTGTTACCCTTCATCTATCCCACTTTCTGTCTCACTATTACCACAATAACGCAAAGAGCATCGACACAAATTAATGCTAAGTGATGCTCATTGCTCAGTCATGTGTTATAGTTAACGTGTTGCTGTACGTTGGGAACCATTGCTGACTAAGAGGAACAGAGCAGTGCAATGTCTACCTACATTCCTGTCGCTAGAAGGCACTAGTAGCAAACGCCTGACGTCGCGCTGTACCGCAGAACTAAAAGCCGATAACCGCGGTCAGCACAACGTGGGATGAGGGCAGTTCGAGTCATTCTGGTCCTCGGACGAGGTAACCATACCCTTCAGCCGCTGAAAATCGCTCAGATTTAAATAATATAAAGTGACCATACGCATAAGGGGGACCATGGATGCCATGCAATCTAAACTAGCGTCATTTATCTTAGTGTTCCTCGAACTGCCAAAATGTTTTGATTTTGATGACACATGTTAATATATGTGCGGCTGTGACTCACAAAAAAAAACATCAGTATCAACGCACTGTTAACTTTAGTCTCCCGAGCTCGAGAACACCACACTGCATGCAGTTTCGAGAAAATGCTACTAGGCTGGTGGATGCACACACCTGATTGTCATCCCATTCAGATTACCAGAAACCCCACGCCCCGTGCTCATGCGGTCCGTTAACCCGTGAATAACACATTCTCGGCAGAGCTCCGGTCCGGCGGTGCCGCCAAATGGTAGCAGCGCCGCACGCTCCAGTGGTCAGACGCCAATCTGTCATCAATCGGCGCGCCCGTGACGTGTGCGACAATAATGAGCTTGCCCTGCAGTTAGCGCCGCTCGATAACGTCCTCAGCAGGCACCGTGGAGCCGGCGACACAGGTCGGCTGCTCCCGTCGCCCGCCGCCGTAACACGGGACTGCGCCGGCTGCTCCCGTCTGCCCGCCGCCGTAACACGGGACTGCGCCGGCTGCTCCCGTCTGCCCGCCGCCGTAACACGTGACTGCGCCGGCTGCTCCCGTCTGCCCGCCGCCGTAACACGTG
Organism: Chirona hameri; assembly: GCA_036785665.1. Taxonomy (NCBI): domain Eukaryota; kingdom Metazoa; phylum Arthropoda; class Thecostraca; order Balanomorpha; family Balanidae; genus Chirona; species Chirona hameri. The sequence goes on along the minus strand of JAXIVJ010018301.1, from coordinate 592 downwards.
ACTGCGCCGGCTGCTCCCGTCTGCCCGCCGCCGTAACACGTGACTGCGCCGGCTGCTCCCGTCTGCCCGCCGCCGTAACACGTGACTGCGCCGGCTGCTCCCGTCTGCCCGCCGCAGTAACACGTGACTGCACAGCCGGGGCGGAAACGGATCGTGAATGGCCAGCTAACGAGGCCGACCTCAGAGAAGTGGCACGTGACCTGACCACGCCTCCTCACTCCTCCGGCCAGCCAGGAGAGAAATTACCGCCGCATTGCCGAATCAATGGCATAGAAGGTTCTTGGAACATGCTGTTGTCTGAGACGGGGTGAGCATGAAGGCTATGTTTACGCGGATTAAAAGACATCACGAAACGACAGAAAACGACAGAATTGCAATGTATTGCGCAGATTGGTGTGGTGCAGAAAATTAGGGAAGCGGGATGACGAGGCAGCGGGACAGGGCTTTATGGGGACAGAAGAGCAACGATTGCATCACTATTTGCATGTTATGTTCCATGAATGCAGCATCAATCGGTTGTCAAATATGTAGCCTGTCGCCGCTTGACAAATTAGGGACATAGGTAGACGTGGACAGTCGAAAAGTCCCAAAA
>JAXIVJ010018300.1:20000-23637 GCA_036785665.1 Chirona hameri | reverse complement strand
GGTCACTTGTACGTAACCTGTTGACCTGATCTGAGATGGCCCGAGGTAACAATTTCACACCATGTGGGTAATTGATGCCCAAACAGCTGTGCCCAAATTTGGCGGTGCTGTGCGCCGCCATTTTTCCGCTATTCATGAAAACCCGGAGGGGGGGGGGGGGGGCGGAAAATCAATCCCACGGCAGTTACTGCGCATGCTAGCCCTCGCCGTGCAGCAGGGGGATTGCATCCACCCACCCCCCCCCCCTTGCACTGGCGAGGGTTACAGTCAATATCGATGACATGAGCCGTTCCACATTCCTCAGTCGATTTGTCACGGAATGCTCCGTATGAGAAATAACACAGAACAAATAATCATTTTTCAGTTATATTTAATCCTCACCTTAAAGGGAAATTAATGACCTTTTGATTTTGTTAGGCACAAATTCTTAGGCTACCGTTATGGTTTAAAATTATTTTATTTAAATTTAAGAATTAAATAAAATTATTCCCAAATTCAAAGTTGGTAAGTTTGTTAAAAATACAAAACAAGTACCTTGTGTACTTCATGAAGGACATTGACAAATTCGTCCTTCCCTACCATTGTTTTACATCGAGTGCGGCATATTGTGGAGGCTCTGTGACGTTTCCGATCAAACTGAGCGCTTGCTAGGACACACGCTAGTAGCGCTAGTAGCGGTTTTCGTTCTCCATGGCAACCAAGCGTCAGCCAATCAAAAACCAGAAAGGGAATACGTTCTGGCTTTTCATTGGCTCACGCCCGGTTGCCATGGAGAACGAAAGCGCTACTAGCGCTACTAGCGTGCGTTCAAGCAGCGCTCTGATCCGTGAAGCAATCCGTGAAGCATCCGTTGATGCATGACTGACTTTCAGTATAAGTCAATGAATAACAACAACATGCAAACTATACCAACTCGAATAAAATAAGGGCGGAATGAATTGAACCCCAGGCAAGCTAGTATTCGCAATGCACTCGGCATTGCGCCACAATAGCAAAAGGTGAGGGAAATGCATATTGGGTACAATATTATTACGTCACAAGTTCTGAAGTGTCAACTACTATAAAATTAGTGTATAAAATACCTTTAATAATGATTAACAAGAAAAATTCAAACTTAAAAACAATAGTTTGAATAAGTCTTTAATTAGCATTCAACTCAAATCAGATATATTTGCAATGCTACACAAGAATGGCACCAGTGACGTCATTAACAAAGCCTGCTACGGGACTTGGTATGCTAATCAGGAACAACTCGCCACAAGGTTAAGTGCGCCCGAGAAGCATGACAATGACTTTGTAAACAAATCGCTCGACCTACAATAGTCGCCGTCGATGTGCATCGATGAGCTTCCGATTTAATTGCCAGTTTGTGTTATTGTTTGTTAGTTTTTTTTGGGGAAAAAATATTATTTTTCATTATAAATATAAAGCATAGTGTTATATACAGCCACAGACAAATTATACAATACTCCTAATGTTGAAAACAAATGAATCGATTTTCACAAATTGAGGGGTCGCAACCACTAACTATGCCGCCGTTGATATGCATCGATGAGCTTCCGATTTTATGCACTATTTCCAATCGCTGTTGTTTAGAAGATCGCCGGGCATATAATCACAACAGCTGAACGCACAATATATTTTCCACTCCATTGCGTAAAAAAAAAAACTACGGGAAAAGCCCTCAGTTTGATGAGGACCAAAAGTACTTGCAAGTACCGGTCGTTAAAAGTGTGGAACGCTTATCAACTATTAAACTTGAAGTATCTTTCGGTAGGGAAAGTTTTCATGCAAAATGTGATGAATTTACAATATATTTGGTCTCGTCTGGCGGATTTCAAGTACTAACTCCATTTGTTGTGGAAAAAGGTCATTATTTCCCTTTAAGGGAATACGAACTACCCGATAACTACTTTCAAACCACTTATATTGTTTAAGCAACAGACGTCAAACGGATGTTTGACACAAATATGGGTGCGGGGTTCCCGCGTTCTGTTTTATGCTTTATATACTCGGCGCAGACGCCGCTCACGTCGCAGGGTAATACAACGGGTAGGTAAGGGATGTAACGCCCAAAATGAATTAGACAAGATATAATTTTATCGTTAATTGTTTTGTCTATTATAAATTAAAGGTATTGTTTGCTATCAACAACTTGCATTCCATAGAATTATATCTTTAGTTTAATGGAATTAAACTCTAGCAAATATACAAAGTAGTAGTTGAAGTAGTGTATATTTCAGTACATGTAGTAGCATTTGGAAGCGGGTCATTATTAATACCCTAAGAAGTAATAGTCGAAGTAGTGTATATTTCAGTACATGTAGTTAGCGTTTGGAAGCGGTCAGCGGTCGTTCCGACATTTTTTAACCCCCAAGCCTATTTAACATTTCACCCTTTTTACGCCCGGGAATATCGAAAAAAATGGTAAATAAAAAACGTTGTAAGCTGAGGCTTGTAGCTATCTGTTTCAGAAGTCGGATTTACAATATATTATACCATATGTTACGAGCCAGCCTTGTCTGAATAATCAATTCGATTTATAACTATGGAAACCCTATGGTTAGGTAGTAGGTTTTTTAACGCCCCAAAAGCCTGAGTGCTGCCCAACCGTTACCGGTGGGGGCTGCTCACAGTCAGCCCGGCGTGACGTAACATTCGTCTTACGCGAGGAAAGGAAAATGTCAGTTATTTCTCACGACACGCTCTGCATAGGAGGCGAGCACACGCACTGTACCTCGGAGGGGTCACAGACGATCACATTTTAAAGGGCATGGTAATTGAAAGGTTATTGAAGTTTACAAGTTATGGAAATATAAAGGTTAAGTTCTGCTGGTTGTCAACAATTTATGTGTTGCTGGTGTAAACATGTCCAGTTTGCGTCAGCAGTCAAATGCCAAGAGGGGCAGGGATGGCAGGACGGTAGGACGGGTAGCGTAGCAAAAGGTCAAAAGTCCGTCACTCAAACATGCACGATTCATGTCCGTGACCTTTTGTAGGCCATCAAATGTCTACGAAATATTCGTCCCACTAAACCTTACTGTTATCACTTTTCGTCGGGAAATGTACGATGTTGGATGATAATGCTGTGTGAAGCCGTACTTGGTCATAATGATGATTTTGGGATGTGTGCGGGATGTGCACGATCAGGACCTTGGCGGATTGCGGGGGGGGCAGGGGGTACCCAAAAAGGCCCCAGTCGAAAATCTTGGGGGGCAAAAAGGGTCATTTCGCCCCCCCCCCTCAGATAATTAGCCGGCTCATTATCTCACGTTTTCAGCTGTGCGACGTATTTTCCCCCGATTTCGTCTTAACCAATCATAGACCTTATGCAGTGCCTCATCACGTGTGCTCTGGCGATTGAATAAACATCCATTTCTAATGGTCAGTTGAATAATTGTCCAGATGTGCGTCATCAATTTGTATAACTAGAGGGCGATATTGCTTGCTTTGCTTAGCGAAAATCGACATTGACCAGCGGGCAGGGTCTGCACTATTCAATATCTGTCGCAAACGCAGCTGGCATTTTTGTCTTCTACATGTCATATACAGGTGTGCCAGATTCGGGGGTGGGGGCGCTGTTGGCCCCTGGCAAAAAGAAGAGGGTAAAACCATCTTTTTGCCCCTCGATCTGGCG
>JAXIVJ010018300.1:7500-15000 GCA_036785665.1 Chirona hameri | reverse complement strand
CGCCCCTCCCACCTCCCGGAACCTCCCCCCCCCACCCCACCGGCCCTCCCGCCAGACCCCCCAACCGACAGACCCCCCGACCACCACTCCAGCTCCCCGAGGCATCTCTGTCGGACCTCGAAGGCGCCATTGCCGCTGATCCACCGGCACCGCGCACCCCAGCCCAACCAAGCGAGTCGAACACCGACTCAGGCCCCGCCTCCCCGGCCTCCGCAGCACCAGCGGAGTGCCGACTCTCGGAGGACTCCTCGTGACGACTCTCTCATGAGAGCCGTCTCCCAATCAATCGCCCCGCAACCACGCCCCGCCCTCTCGCTCCAACTCTCCGCCCAGCCCGCCCCGCCCACTCCCCTCCCCCCGCCCTCCCGCTCCAACTCCCCGCCCGCCCACTCCCCTCCCCGACTCTCGGAGAGTGACACCCAGTCAGAGTCCTCGCGCTCCCACTCCTCCTCGCCCTCCCGCCCGGCCGCCCGCCCCCGCAGGCATACTCGAGCGACCTCCAGGCAAGGCTTGGACAGTAAAAGTAAATCTAAATGAATAATCAACAGTCAGAATTTGTCCTCCAATGGAATGTCAGATCTTTAATATCCCATTGGGGGCAATTCAAACATTACGTCTTAAATAATAATCCGTTAGTAGCCGCTGTTCAGGAAACCCATTTTATTGACGCCGACTTTAATAATTATACCTTGAAAATCGCCGGCTATAGCCTTTACACAAATAACGTAAATGCGTCACCGCGCCGAGGCGGCTCGGCTTTGCTTATTTCAAACCAACTTTTGCATCACCAAATCGACCTTCAAACAACCTTAGACGCAGTCGGCGTTAATATTAAAATCGCTCAGATAGAACTAACTCTTATCTCTATTTATTTTCGTCCGACTGAGGACATAGACATTGATTCTTTTTCCCAGCTTATTACAAATATTAACACCCCATGTCTGATTATGGGCGATTTCAACGCGCATAGTCGGGCGTGGGGCTGCCTTCGGAACTCTCCCCGCGGCCAAATTATGCTAGACCTACTGGACCGGCATAATTTGGTCTTCCTTAACGACCAATCACCCACACACGTACACCACTCAGGAGGCGTGTTGACTTACAGCGCCATTGATCTCGCCTTCGCCACACCACGCATCGCGACTCTTTTTACATTCAATGCACAATCTGACCCTCTTTTTAGCGATCATTACCCAATTCACCTAGAACTCCAAGTCCCTTCAGGACAGACAAATTTTTACTCTCTGCCTAGATGGAACCTTCGCAAAGCCGACTGGTCCTCCTTTCAAAAACACATTGACACTAGTCACCCCGCAGACTCCCAGACTGACATTAACACATTTTTAAACACTATTCTCGCATCAGCACACCAGCACATTCCACACACACGCACACACACACAACACCACCCGAGGCAGCGTACTGCCCCGTGGTGGAACACAGAATGCCAAAGAGCTGTTGCCCTCCGGAAAAGAGCATTTCGAAAATTTCAATCTTGTATAACTGCAGAAAACGAACACGAAGTACGGAAAACCCGCTCTTTGGCTAAAACAATCATTGACAAAGCAAAAAAAGAATCTTGGCAGGAATTCTCATCTACCTTTAATCGATTTACCTCCCTCTCAAAAATTTGGACATTAATTAAATCATTTTCAAATAAAAGACCACCGGCATACAAAATCCCACACTTACAAATACACAACACATCTTACACGCTTCCCCTAGAGGTGGCAACACAATTTGCACAACACTACGCTAACATATCATCAACGCAACAATGTACACCAACTTTTAATAACCAACTTAACGATCAATTCCAATCTATTAGCTTTGACTCTAATAATGTAGAAATCTACAACTCCCTTTTTACCAACTCAGAGTTAACGTACGCTATAGGTAAATGTGGTAAAACTTCTGTAGGACCAGATCAAATTGACTACTCCTTCTTTAAAAACTTGACAGAGACTGGTCTCACCAACTTACTAACAGCCTTCAATACCATGTGGTTTGATGGCACTTTCCCTGAATCTTGGCATAATAGTACGCTAATTCCTATAATCAAACCTCGCAAACCCAAATCTTCTCCCGCTAGCTATCGCCCCATTTCTCTAGCTAGTTGTGCATGTAAACTATTCGAACGCATGGTTAATGGACGCATCAGGACATACATTGAAACAAATAATATACTTTCCCCACACCAAAGTGGTTTTCGACCTGGTCGCTCCACTGCGGACAATTTAGTTGGTCTTATCGACTCTGTCCAGCGCGGCTTTCGAGGGAGAGAGGTCACAGCTGCCCTCTTTCTTGATTTGAGAGCTGCGTTTGACAGAGTCAATAAGACTGCACTTCTAGTAAAGGTCCATAAGGCCGGAATTCGAGGTCGACTCGCTAAATTTATCCAAAACTTTTTAGAAAATAGAACTTTTAATGTAAGGTGCGGCAACACATATTCTCCAAATCAAAATCAGGACCACGGTGTCCCACAGGGATCGGTCCTCTCCCCGACCCTATTTTTAATTATGATTAACGACATTTTCAGTAATATTAACAAGATCGACAAAGGCCTTAAATTTTCAATGTACGCTGATGACCTGGCGGTGTGGTTCTCGCACCCGAGTGTCGATCAAGCCAGCAAAATGTTACAACTAGTACTCATTGATATAAAGGTATGGTGCGACAAATGGGGTCTGGAAATTTCTCCAAGTAAATCTGCATCTCTAATTTTTTCAAAGAGACCTGCATATGTGGAACCCTACATTCCATTAAAATATAACAATCAAATTATCCCTTTCGTCAAATCATTCAAGTATCTGGGAATAACGCTAGACACACGTCTCTCGTTCATCCCACACTTCAATGATTTAGTGCAGAGATGTACGAGACGAATAAATATCATGAAGTCACTGGCTGGTCGAGAGTGGGGCGCAGATCGTGCCACTCTTCTCCAACTATATACTTCCCTGGTACGCCCAGTACTGGACTATAACGCATTCTTATTTGATGACATATGTTCCAAACAAATTAAAAAATTGCAAACTGTCCAAAACGCTGCCTTGCGGATCGTGACTGGAGCCTGCCGCACCACCAACACCACAAACTTACACATCGACACAAACATTCCCACACTCTGCCGCCGACGCAAATACACACTACTTAGATACTACACCAGAGCAAGTTCACACCCCACACGCCCAACATTCCACATCTTAAATCACCCCGCACCCACAAGACGACAAACACTACTACAAAAACGACACCCACTCATCAGTCACAGAATCAGACAAACACTCGCACTATTCAACATTCCACACATCAACACAATGCCAACGCCACCACTCACATCTCACTGGCTCGACACAACACCAGACACACACCGCCTCTTCACACACAACAAAAACACAGTCACGGCGGCAGAGACACACACACTCTTCAACGAACACAAAGCACAACACAACACATACACATACATATACACAGACGGCTCTCGAAGCGACGGCCGAACCGGTGGTGCATTCTACACAAACACAGTTAGCAATAACTTTAGACTTCCCGACATAAATAGCGTATACACAGCGGAATTGTCATCCATTTCATTAGCATTAATATATGTCAGAAAAGAAAAACTTAAGGAAGTAGTCATTTGCACAGACTCGTCCGCCTCGCTCACGGCCATTTCCTCGATTAGTGACTAGAAACCCGATAGTATTTAAAATCAGACAGCTAATCAAGTATTTAAACAGTAAAAACAATAGTATTAAATTCCTCTGGATCCCAGGACACGCAGGTATCCCGGGAAACGAGGAAGCCGACAGACTTGCGAAATTGAGCCTAGAATTACCTTCAGTAAACCAACTTCCAAGCCCAGTATCAGACGTGTTAAATTATATTAATTCTCAACTTAGCATACTGCGCCAGAGTGAGTGGGACGCCGCTCCACATTTTCATCTTCATCCAATCAAGCCAAAAGTCCAACATTTTATATCTAGCCACCAGAATTGTAGAGAGAAGGAGGTAATATTGGCGCGCCTCCGTCTCGGTCATACAAAAATTACTCATTATCATATTATGGAGAATCTCCCGCCACCAAATTGCCAACATTGCCCAGGTTATCCGCGATACACAATCAAGCACTTACTTCTTACTTGCCCAGTACACAACGATAAACGACAGCACATTATTAATTACACACAACAAAATAGCATCACATTAAACCTCCAAACACTGTTAGGTGATAGTTATCCCGAACTGATAGGTCTTCTCTTAGATTATCTCTACCAAACACGCTTAGCTAATCAAATATAACAGGGGTCTTTTTGGCCTTGCGCATTTTTGGCCCACCGCGCAGGTTTTTTTCCCCTTTGCCTTAGACGCTGGGTTTTTTATTATTCAGGACTTTTCGCCCAGCTAAATACACCCCACAACCAGGTCTCGCCGAGGCGCCGGAGCCAGGGAGACTGGCAACAGTCTCCCGTTGTTGCAATGACGGCATCGCCACGGCTCCATCAACACTGACACTGTACAGGTGTATTGTAATAAGTGTATGCATGTGTGTCTCGTGTTTGACTTATTTTTACCTTGAACGAAATACTTAACGTAATGCTAGATACTATATAGACCTTAAACGAAATACTTAACGTAATGTTAGATATTATATTTACTTTGAACAAATAATTTTTCCGGGTACAAATAAACCGGTTAACGTAACTAGTAACGTAAAATAGCTGCCCTAGTCCCTAGTTTGCTCCGGGTCACATAAACCGGTTAACGTAGTTTTTTGCCTGGCAAATTGCCAGAGGTCATTGCCCCTCCCCGGAATATGGCTATAGGCCGGTCCGGGGAAAAAAAAGGCACGCAGGCACGCAGGCACGCAGGCACGCAGGCACCCGCGCGCACACGCACAGACGCACACGCACACGCACACACGCACACGCACACGCACACACGCACACACGCACGCACACGCATATACACACACTTTTCGTGACGTTCCTACATCCCTGCAGCATACTCTGTTTGGTTGTAAAGTTTCTCCTGCCGAATATAATTGGTGTTTTGTCCTGTCATTCAGCGCTGTGTCGAAAAATTCAGCGCTAATGTCAAATAGCTTCATAAGGAAGCATGTGTTAAAAGCAGTGTTACTGGACCAGCGAACGAACACTTACCTACGGACAATAATATGCTAGTTGTGTAAGGAACGATGAGAAAATCATTACATTTATACTTATTAACTTTATAAATAATTATTTTATCATAAGTTCCGAACTTGTACCGGTCAATTCTTTTCTTCTTTCGAAGCACTTCTTTTTTCTTCTTTTGTCATAACAATATGCGCCACTTTCGAAATTTGCGCCACTTCTCGCAATCTATACTAAATGTGCGAGTCTGTGTTTATGAAATGTAATTATGTAATTGTACATAGTATGTGTAATTGATGCCCAAACAGCTGTGCCAAATTTGGCGGCGCTGTGCGCCGCCGTTTTCCTGCTATTCTCGAAACACCTCGGGGGGGGGGGGGATGACCCCCCTTCACACCAGGGCGAGGGTTAAGGCACCTATACCGAACCAACATCAGCGATCGAAGAGGGAAAAATCGTTCAAAAGTGAGGGTCCAGTTAACATTGTTGGCTCCCTTGACCTAAAACGTGGGCACTGACCTCCCCCTCCGGTTCTTAGGTATGCTTATGGGAATTATAGCATTGCGGGGTTATGAAGTCATCGTTATTCCCCCAGCTTTAAGGCATTCAGCTCGAACCAATATCAGCGATCGAAGAGGGTGAAATCGCTGAAATGTGAGGGGCCAGTTATCATTGTCCCCCCCAGGCTAAAAAGTGGGGCATGTGGCCCCGCCCCCTTCCCTACGCGAGGTGTCCCCACTTCAGGGCATTCATCTCAAACCAATATCAGTGATCGATGAGTGATAAATCGCTTAAAAGTGTGTGTGTGTGTGTGTGTGTGTGTGTGTGTGTGTGTGTGTGTGTGTGTGTGTGTGTGTGTGTGTGTGTGTGTGTGTGTGTGTGTGCGTGCGTGCGTGCGTGCGTGCGTGCGTGCGTGCGTGCGTGCGTGCGTGCGTGCGTGCGTGCGTGCGTGCGTGCGTGCGTGCGTGCGTGCGTGCGTGCGTGCGTGCGTGCGTGCGTGCGTGCGTGCGTGTGTGTGTGTGTGTGTGTGTGTGTGTGTGTGTGTGTGTGTGTGTGTGTGTGTGTGTGTGTGTGTGTGTGTGTGTGTGTGTGTGTGTGTGTGTGTGTGTGTGTGGGGGGGGGGGAGTTATCATTACTGCCCCCCCCCAGCCTCAAATTGGGAGCCCATGCGGCCCCCAGCCCCCGTTCCTACGGTTATGATTGTGAAGTTGTGAATTAATCATTATTCCGCCAACTTTATGGCATTCATATCGAACCAATATCAGTGATTGCAGAATTAGAAATCGCTCAAAAGTGGGGAGCTGTTAATATTGTTGGATCCCAGCCTAAAAAGTAGGGCCTTGGCCTCCCCGACCCCCTGGTTCTTACGGGTTATGACTTATTGGTGTTGCGGGGTTGTGAATTCATCATTATTTTCGCAACTTTAAAGCATTCACATCGAACCAATATCAGTGATTGAAGGAGAAATGTTCAAAAGTGGGGGGGGGGCAATTAACATTGCTGGCCCCCAGCCTGAAAAGTGTAGGGGGGGGGGGGGCATGGCCCCCACGGACCCCCCCCCCCAGAGTCTACGCCTATGGCAATTTGTGTCGCATCACTCACGTTCCGGTCATTGTTGGGAAAGTCAAGTCTCAGTCTATTTTGATGCTCGTCAGCCATTTGCACCCGCAGACTAAAACACACATTATTTACAGTCAAGGTTTTCACGGAACACAACTTCCAAGTCCAGAAAAATGGAGAAACGGGCCACTTTTCTGACACTGCAGCAGAGGGCCCTCTACATATCGGCAGGGCCCTCTAAAGGCCAGCAGAGGGCCCTCTACAGATTGACTGGGACACTGCAGATCGACAAGGCCCCTACAGGCTGGAAGAGGGCCCTCCACAGGTCGGCAGGACGTTCTAAATACCGGCAGAGGCCCTCTGCAGATTGCCAGGGTGATCCACAGATTGACGGGGCCCTCTTAACACGCGCCCTGGAGGGGGGGGCGAAATCTGCCCACCCCTCCGGTTTTTTGAGGATAGCGCAAAAACGGCGGCGCGCAGCGCCGCCGTTTTTTTGTATACCTGTTTAGAAATGAACTTCCCGCATTATGTAAAATTCTTGGCCTCAGGTCATCTCAGGTCAGGTCACCAGACCAGGTCACGTGATGACCTCAACTCCAAAACGTTTGCAGTAGTACTACAGCCACAGTTTTACGCCGATCGGTTTCAATCTTGCAGGACTTCATAAAGTCATAGATACCAACAATTTGTTTATCTCGGATTTTTAATATCGGTGACCTAAGGTCAGGTCAATTTTGTGACCGCCAACACGGTTTTATCAATAACTATCGACATAATGAAGATAGAGAAGAGAAAACGGTAC
>JAXIVJ010018299.1:0-23640 GCA_036785665.1 Chirona hameri | reverse complement strand
ATATATATATATATATATATATATATATATATATATATATATATATATATATATATATATATATATATATATATATATATATATATATATATATATATATATATATATATATATATATATATATATATATATATATATATATATATATATATATATATATATATATATATATATATATATATATATATATATATATATATATATATATATATATATATATATATATATATATATATATATATATATATATATATATATATATATATATATATATATATATATATATATATATATATATATATATATATATATATATATATATATATATATATATATATATATATATATATATATATATATATATATATATATATATATATATATATATATATATATATATATATATATATATATATATATATATATATATATATATATATATATATATTGTATATTGCATATTGTTATTGTATATAAATTGCCTTGCATATAATTTGGCAACGAAATGAAATAAATATGGCTAATACATGATGAATCGGGCAATTTTGTTGATACTAATATAGTATTGTTGATACACTCACCTTGCGCAGCTGCTTCATTATCTTCCCGCCGTGTTCATAGCCGGTGACGTCAGAGAATCCCTGTGAGCAGTTAAAGACCCGTCCCTCTATCACATCAGTGGAGGCGTGCCGGCCGGGAGGCTTGGGCAGCTTCAGACGCTGCTGGTGGAGCTGCAGCAGCTCGGCCCAGAGCTGGCGCAGCGCCTCGGTGATCACGAGCACAGAGTCGTACATTAGAGCTGTCTGAGCCTGCGGAGCGACGTCACAGGGTGTCACAGTGCGTCACATGGCGCCACAGGGTGTCACAGGGCGTCACAGGGCGTCACAGGGCGTCAAAGGGCGTCACTTGGCGTCACAGGGCGTCACAGTGTGTCACAGTGTGTCACAGGGTGTCACAGGGTGTCACAGGGCGTCACAGGGCGTCACAGGGCGTCACAGGGTGTCACAGGGTGTCACAGAGCGTCACAGGGCGTCATAGGGCGTCACAGGGCGTCACAGTGTGTCACAGTGTGTCACAGGGCGTCACAGGGTGTCACAGGGCGTCACAGGGCGTCACAGGGCGTCACAGGGCGTCATAGGGTGTCACAGGGCGTCACAGGGCGTCACAGGGTGTTATAGGAGCATCATAGTGTGTCACAGGGCGTCACAGGGTGTCACAGGGCGTCACAGAGCGTCACAGGGCGTCACAGGGCGTCACAGGGTGTCACAGAGCGTCACAGGGCATCACAGGGCGTCACAGGGTGTCACAGGGTGTCACAGGGCGTCACAGTGTGTTATAGGAGAATCATAGGGTGTCACAGGGAGTCACTAGGGTGTCACAGGGCGTCATAGGGCGTCACAGGGCGTCACGGGGTGTCACAGGGTGTCACAGGGTGTTATAGGGGCATCATAGGGTGTCACAGGGTGTCACTAGGGTGTCACAGGGCGGCATATGGCGTCACAGGGCGTCACAGGGCGTCACAGGGCGTCACAGGGTGTTACAGGGTGTCACAGGGCGTCACAGGATGTCACAGGGTGTCACAGGGTGTCACAGGGTGTCACAGGGTGTCACGGGGCGTCACAGGGTGTCACAGGGTGTCACAGGGTGTCACAGAGCGTCACAGGGCATCACGGGGCGTCACAGGGCGTCACAGTGTGTCACAGTGTGTCACAGGGTGTCACAGGGTGTTATAGGAGCAACATAGGGTGTCACAGGGCGTCACAGGGCGTCACAGGGCGTCACAGGGTGTCACAGAGCGTCACAGGGCGTCACGGGGCGTCACTGGGCGTCACAGTGTGTCACAGGGAGTCACTAGGGTGTCACAGGGTGTTATAGGCGCATCATAGGGTGTCACAGGGAGTCACTAGGGTGTCACAGGGCGTCACAGGGCGTCACGGGGTGTCACAGGGTGTCACAGGGTGTTATAGGGGCATCATAGGGTGTCACAGAGAGTCACTAGGGTGTCACAGGGCGTCATAGGGCGTCATAGGGCGTCATAGGGCGTCACAGGGTGTCACGGGGTGTCACAGGGTGTCACAGGGTGTTATAGGGCATCATAGGGTGTCACAGGGAGTCACTAGGGTGTCACAGGGCGTCATAGGGCGTCACAGGGCGTCACAGGGTGTCGCAGGGTGTCACAGGGTGTCACAGGGCGTCACAGGGTGTCACAGGGTAGAGAGGGCTGCAGGAGGGCTGCTGGGGAGACGCAGGATACCCCGAGACCAGTACACAGCACCCTTAGGTTAGAAGGCAGGCTGAGGTCGGTCTGAGGTGGGCGGAGGTTTAGGTGGGCCAGCACTCAGGAGGTTAGGTGGGCCAGCACACGCCATATATAGAGCAAATAAGCAGGCTGATTGTCCTAACTATGAACGCACGCGTTCGTGAATGAACGCGTCCCACGACGCATCTTTTTCTGAACGTTCCGGCTGCCAGTGCTTCGTGAAACTTATCTTGCCAGCTATTTTGTGTTGTATTATAATATTGTTATTATATTGTTATATATTGTGTTGGTATTAATATTACATCTAGTCGACTAATTGCTATATATGTCTTTCATAAAGCATATATGTCTTGCTCTCCATTGGTCCGCAACGTGAGCGAGATACGCGCTGCCAGTTATTACTTAGCCAATCAAACGCCTGATGTCCGGGCAATATCACGCTCCAGAACACCTGTTCACCGCAGTTCCAGGTAATTGGATACGGTCGTAACTATAATCGAGTCGCGGGCGCACAGAACACTAAGTCCTGTCAATACGGCCGTCACAACCAGGGTAATAGAACAGCGGGTAGAACATTAAGGAATGTAACGCCCAAATGAATTAGATAAGATATAATTTTTAGCGTAATTGTTTTGTCTATTATAAATTAAAGGTATTGTTTGCTATCAATAACTTGTATTTCCATAGATTATATCTTCATTTATTGAATTAAACGCCAGCAAATATACGAAGTAGTAGTCAATGTAGTGTATGTTCAGTACATGTAGTAGCATTTGAAAGCGGTCATATTAAATTATACTACGAAGTAGTAGTCGAAATAGTGTATATTTCAGTACCTGTAGTAGCATTTGGAAGCGGTCAGCGGTCGTTCCGACATTTTGTAACCCCCAAGCTCATTTAACCCTTTTACGCCAGGAATATATAAAAATGTTAAAAAGAAACGTTGTAGCTAAGGCTTGTAGCTATCTGTTCCAGAAGTCAGATTTAAAATATATGTCATAGGTTACGAGCCAGCCACGTCTGAAAATCATCGATTTAACATGGGAACCCATGGGTGTAGTATGTTTTTAACGCATAAACGCCCGAGTGCTGCCAACTGTTACTGGCGGGGGCTGGTCTCAACCGTCTCAACCGAGTACTGGCGTCATCCCCGCCTCTGCGACCTGGCAAGCCTCGGCGGACAGCGGGCGGCACCGGTCAGGACGATGCATCAGACTAGTGTACGCCTGAGGGCACCATTACTCTGCAGCGCTATTTGTACGTCCGGTGACGGTGTGACGTCGCCAGCGATGCATCCGCCATCATTCCGGCTCTGCTGGAGATGTGGCTTATCGATCACCAGAGCGGTGGGCGCTATGGCCGCGGCGTCGCCGATGTGTGGATGCTCCGAGTTCATCGGTGGGTGACGGAGGCTGGAGGAGCGTTCACCGGTGGGTGGCGGAGGTGTGGACGTTCGAGTTCACCGGTGGGTGACGAAGGTGTGGACGTTCGAGTTCACCGGTGGGTGACGGAGGTGTGGACGTTCGAGTTCACCGGCGGGTGACGGAGGCTGGAGGAGCGTTCACCCGTGGGTGGCGGAGGTGTGGACGTTCGAGTTCACCGGTGGGTGACGGAGGAGTGGACGTTCGAGTTCACCGGTGGGTGGTGGAGGCTGGAGGAGAGTTCCTCCGCTGCCGTCCAGCAGGGCGCCACGATGCGCCACTGCGCCAGAGCGGCAAACTTCAGATACTTGATTGTACTAACTTGGGTCTGGACGATTAAGGTCGTCACATGTGCGGGTGCTCGTGGCTAAATATAGGGAGACTCAGATCCGTTTTGTCGCGACAAAGTGTGTAATTGCTTTGGGTGGGGCTGGAACGGAGAGACTGGTCTCACGGATGTATAGAAGCATGTACACTGTACAGGGTGTCCGGAAAAAAACATACTCTGGATTTTACCTCGTGCTTCAATATGCACGTGCCAATTTTTTTCAAACTTGTCATGATTATAGCTGGGAACGTGGCAAAACCGATGAACACAGAAATAAGTCCTTTTGATATTTTTTTTTTAAATATTGAAAAGGCGTTTTGTGTGGAAGCCTACATTCCAGGGTGTGTTCCAGGGTGTCCGGAAAAAAAGATACTGTGATTTTCCGTAATAATGTCGGTTATAAACAAACAATATTACAAATTCGAGTATCGTTATATTCACCAGTTCATGGCAAAACAGATAAGCCAGGCCATTTGAACAGACACTACCTCAGTCAGCCTCAAGGGACAGTCAGCCTCAAGGGATATAACGATACTCTATTTTTTTATTAAAAAAAATTGTTTGTTTATAACCGAAACTATTACTGAAAATCACAGTATCTTTTTCCGGACACCCTGGAACACACCCTGGAATCTAGGCTTCCACACAAAACGCCTTTTCAATATTAAAAAAAACATATCAAAGGACTTGTTTCTGTGTTCATCGGTTTTGCCACGTTCCAAGCTATAATCATGAAAAGTTTCAAAAAATTGGCACGTGCCAATTTGAAGCACGAGCTAAAACCCCGAGTATATTTTTTCCGGACACCCTGTATGTTGTACAAGCAAGGGCTGAAACGCCCCGCTGAATTGTTTGCTGCAGTATCAACAAAAGTTGAAGAGGGCAGCTTCCTTGGAGTTATTCAACCAAACTATATCATCGACTAAATTGAGAAGCAAATAAAGCGGTACTCACCGAGAGTAGTTTTTCCCGTCCGGCCTGACCCTTCCAGCGTCGGAGGATGGTCTGAACCTGGGGCCGCTGCGGGTCCACCAGCCGGAACCCGGTGATGTTGATGGCCCCGTACTCGGGGATTTTCTTGTCCCATTCTTCATCCATCACCTGCGGAGATATAGATAGGGCAGATGGTATCTGCCACTGCCATCCGTTCTGCCAGCCGTTTACCGCCAGCGAAGCGCGAAACTTTGGCGTTTAATTCATGCCGACACGGCCAAGTTTCTGTCCCAGATGATGGGTGAAGCAGCGGGGCGGGGCAGTGAGTGGTGTCGGATGAATGGGAGCTTCATGTGAGGGAAGCCGATAGCGTGAAGAACTGGGCAAGTATCAGCCTGAAGATCTCTTTGATCTCACGATTGGCCGACAGCGACTACAACAATATACCTTTTTAACTTTTCGAGCTTCCGCTTCGCTGCCGAATGAAGATGGTGTGAATGATTGGAACGCACCCAAGTATGAGTGAATGAAAATCAAATGAGTTGAACTCACCAGGCCGCTGAGGATGTAGTGGTAGTTCCGGCGGCCCAGATGAACGTCATTCACGTGAGCGACGATCACTTCTTTGGCAAGACGTGCCTCGCAGTCCATAACAACGCGCTTCACCGACCACCTAGTGGAAGTTGAGGTACTGAGGTCAACTACCCTTTATCAGTCACCAGTCACCAGTCACCAGTCACCAGTCACCAGTCACCAGTCACCAGTCACCAGTCACCAGTCACCAGTCACCAGTCACCAGTCACCAGTCACCAGTCACCAGTCACCAGTCACCAGTCACCAGTCACCAGTCACCAGGGAAAATTTCGCCAGGGGGGGGGGGCAAATGAGATCAGAGGGGCCCTCGTAGCCAAGGGGCCCCACATAATTAAACATTACAGAATGTTGTATGTTGTAAAACAACGACAAATAAGTTTTCGACAACAAATTTTATTTTTTAATTTTATTTTTGGGAGTCAAAAACTCAAAATGTTGAAGTTTCGAGATAGCCATTTTTAATATAATGTCATTTCCTTTCTTTCGGCATTTTCATTTGCAATTTACTTCAAAACTCGAATTTCTACGATTTTTTACTCTCAAACATTTATTGTTTTTCCACCAAAAAGGACATGACGTGACGTGATTAAAAGTGATTATCTCCCAAAGTACTTTACCATTTTCATTGAAATGTTGTGATAAGACGTTTAATTGATACAGCACAATGTACGAACAGATTGACGTTGATATCTATCATTGTTTTCAAGTTATTCAGAAAATCCGGGAGCCTCCCTCCCGGATTTTCTGCCACCTCCAGCGGGGCGCGGGTGGCGCTGGGGTCTCCAGCCGAACACGCGGCGCTGGGGGGGGGTAAATTTTACCCCCCTCGTATCTTCCGCACCAATGATCGCATCGAGACGCACAAGGCGGCGATCGAAAGCTCTCAAGGAGACAAATATATTGCAGACCCGAAATGTATAAAATAAGGTCACCTGTCAGGTCAGATCAGGTTAAAGGGTCAAACTTAAGGTATTTGAGTTTTTGGGCCATACTTTCCATACAAAGCCTTAGCTAGCGACCTTTATCGCACAAGGTGCTCTCAAAGGTATCATGCATCTCCCGTATAAGCGAAAGTGGAATTTTAAGCAAAGGTCAAGGTCAAGGTCAGGTAACAAAATGTCACAGTTCTACGAAAGCCATACGACACATGTTGTTTCGGTTATTTTACGCGTATAATTCGATAGTAGCGACCATTTTCACAACCTGACCCCATATTATGGCCCTAAGGTCAAGGTCGGGTCACATAAAGGCCAAAAGTTAAAATTGATTAATATAAATACAAAAGGCATGTGTCTAGACCACTTTTGTCTCAGAAATACAGCGGTAGCATTTATTTGTCTATCTGGTCACTAAAAGACAAAAAGCGTATTTTCAAAAAATGACGTAATTAGTTACTTATACTTAGGGAGCCATAAGTCAGTCAAAAATAAAGATACTGCTTTAAAATTTGGTTTGGATATCGTCCATACTTGGTTCTTTAATATATATTCCGGTTTTTTAACATCTTTAAAAAAAATACTTTTGTGAACATTTTCAAAAAAAAAGTTTATGATTTTTTCTGGGGTCAAAAATCCAAAAATTCAAAAATCAAAGATTGGCATTTGGAAGAAAATATTATTTCCTTCCTTTTGTCGTTTTTATTTTAAGATTTACATCAAAACTCTATTATTAACAATTTTACAAACATTTAACGTTTTTCCACCAAAAATGGCATGACATGACGTCACTAAAACGTCATTATCTGCCAAACTACTTGACTAATTTCAATAAAAGTTTTATCAGAAGACGTCCAATAGATGCAGCATAAGGTACTGAAAGTGTCATTTCGATAACTTTCATCGTTTTCAAGTTATTGAGAAAATTCGGGAGGGGGGTAAAATTTACCCCCCCCCCAGCGCCGCGTGGGTTAATGTAAACATTATCCTCAATCTTCTTCAATTAGGATTCGGGAAACAACACAGTATGTACATGCCGATTGTGCACATGTACGATAAAGTTACAAAATTTCTACAAAATAAAGAAATAGCATGCTCATTATACCTTGATTTACAGAAAGCTTTAGATACAGTTTGCTTAGCATTTCTCTTGAAAACAAAATACTCCGCATTGTGATACGAGGGGTTCTACAACACGATAGAGATTAGAGTCATATATTAATAAGAGGCATACAATGTTAATAATAGATAAGGTTGCATCTAAGAAACAAATGATTAAAATTGGCGTCCCGCAGAGTTCAATTTTAGGTCCTATTTTATTTATTATCTATATTAAACCTCGCCTTACGGAGGGCCTGACAGGCCCTCCGTAAGGCGAGGGGGCCTGTCAGGCTTTTCTTAAATAACCCCCTGAGGTTTTTCTTAAATAACTTTTGACACATGAGGTGCATCTTGCTGAAATTTGTGGTAGCTGAGTTTACAACCATTATACGTAGGCTGTAAAAATGTAATTGAAATTGGTCAAGGAGTCTGTGCTGGACGTCGTGTTGGTGTCGGGCCCGCTGTGTGAGGGACCCAACCCGCCGACATGCTCTGTGCAACCATGTCATTATACATCTCATCACCATCGGGTAACTGTCACCACCGTCATGCCGCGCACCAAAGTTAAACCCAGTTACAGAACAGGGCGAAACTGGCGCGGAATGGTCAAGGAGGCGTTAGTGGCTAATGTCAGCGATGTGGATTGGCGCGTAATAGTCAGGCGGGAGGAAGCATGCGAGCAGCGGTGGAATTCCTTCTCTTCTGAGATGAACCGCATGCTTGACATTCACGCTCCCACTCGCAGATACCGTGTTCACAGCCCATCACCACCGCCCGACAGCGACGAGACACTGGATCTCATGAGACAGCGCAGAGAAGCCAGCAGAAATAGGGATGAGACATGCCACCGTCTGAATGCGCAGGTAAAACGGGCCATCAGAAGGGACACGCGGGAGCGCATCACCGAGCGGGTGGCCAGCACGCCTGCCTCAGCGCTGTTCAGGCAGCTGCAGCCGGTAATAGCCCCAAAACGCGGACCACTCACGCAGCCCGAGAACCTAACACCAGACCAACTGAACACCTATTTCACCACTGTGGGGACGGAGACGAGGGACGCGGGAACCTAACACCAGACCAAGTGAACACCTATTTCACCACTGTGGGGACGGAGACGAGGGACGCGGGAACCTAACACCAGACCAACTGAACACCTATTTCACCACTGTACGGACGGAGACGAGGGACGATATCGATCGTTTCGAACGGTTCAACCCGGAGAAGTTAGGAGTTCGTCTTCCACGAGTGAACACAGGGACACTGAATATCATACCGGAAACTCTGGATCAGTTGAAACGGACACTGTTCTCAATGCCCAATAAGGACTCTGGAAGTGAGGGGGACATTTCCGTAGGTGTTATAAAGCTCTGTTTTCAGTACATCGGAAACGTTCTGCTCCAAATCGTTAATACAAGCTTTTTGGTCTTGGTCTTGAAGTCTGAGAAGTGGGGCTTAAATCTGAATCCAGCCAAATGTAAAGTGCTCACGCTGACTCTCAGGCGTACTCCGGTTATCGAAACCTATATGATTGGTGGTGTAGCGCTTTAACGCGTCCAAGTGATGCGCGACCTGGGTATTATGCTGGATCAGAAACTTACCTTTGGCGAACATGTCGACTATACAGTTCGTAAGGCAAACCGAGCTCTAGGATTGCTAATGAGTACTCTTCAAACAGGCAAGAACGGCCGTCCTTTGAAAGCAGCAAACCAACGTCCCTCTTGTCAGCATATTTTGCAAACGTTCGCTCCGTCCTTGAGTATGGTAGTGTAGTGTGGAGTGGAGCAGCGCAGTCACATGCCCAAAGGATAGAGCGTGTGCAGGAAAAGTTTCTGGTTTGGCGGTGTGCTCGCTGCCGTGTGACAGGAGTGTCTTTTCGTATCGAGATTTGGCTGTTCATTTTAAAGTTAGCACCATGAGAGCTTGGTTCGAACACCACAACATACTGTTCATCATAAACGTCCACGCCACAGGATATGTTCATCATTCCTTATCGACAAGTTCCCTCTAGCAGTGCCTGCCCGTCAGCTGAGAAATCAACGTTTGTTCGCAAGTTCGTTTGCGCGGGTAAACACTGTTAAAACGTGCGTCTTTAATCGCGCTCCCAGCGCCTGTAATGCCTTTCTGGACGCGAATCGCGATGTGGATGTATGGGAGAGCAGTGCACCAGAGTTCAAGAAACGTGTCGCTGTATATGTTATGGGGAGATAGTTGTGTTGTGTGTCTGTAAATGTTCGTGAATGTGATGGTTTTAACTTTCGACTTTACCTGTCAGTGGGCGCAGAACCCGTTCGTGATTATACAAATAAACAAATAAACAAATGATTTTGTTGATTTGTTCCCGATTTTGTTTTTATTGTTGTTGGGGGGGGGGGGGGGTAAACAAAAACATTTCAAAATCCGAGATAGCCATTTTGAAAAGAATGTCATTTCCTTACTTTTGACGTTTTTTGGTTATTTGCAATTTGCTTTAAAACTCTAATTTTTACCATTGTTCAAACATTTATCGTTTTCCCACCCAAAATGCCATGACATGACGTCATTAAAACGTCATTATCTCCCAACATGCCATATCAATATCATTGGACTTTGGTGTGAAGACGCAGAATTGATGCAGCATAAGGTACTGAACGTTTGACATTGATATCTATCATATTTTTTAAGTTATGGAGAAAATTCGGGAGGGGGAAGCAGATTCTGCCCTCCCCACCAGCGGGGCGCGGGTTAACCCTCGCCCTACGGGGGGGCTGACAGGCCCCCCCCCTGAGGTTCACTTGAATAACTTTTGACACATGGGGTGCAATATGCTGAAATTTTTGGTAGCTGAGTTTACAACAATTATACGTAGGCTATAAAAATGTAATTGAAATTGGTCAAGTAGTTTCGGAGATAATAATGTTTTGATGACGTCATGTTGGTAAAAAAATGAGAAATATTTGAAAAATCGTAGAAAACAGAGTTTTAAAGAAAATTGCAAACACAATTCACCATAGATGCAAAATGTCATTCTCTTTAAAATGGCAATCTTTGATTTGCAAAATTTTGGGTTTTTGACCCCTAAAATAAAATAAACAAATTGTTTTGGAAAAATCCCCACAAAATCAAAATTTTCAAAGATATTAGAAAAACCGCAGAATATGTGAGAGAACTGAGTATGGGCAATATCCATACCAAATTTCAAAGCAATATCTTTATTTTTGACTGAGTGATGGCTTCCTAAGTGTAAGCAACTGATGACGTCATTTTTTTTAATAACTTTGTTTGACATTTTTGGACAAGATACGAACAAATAATTACCTTTTTTGTATTTCTGAGCCAAACTAGTCTAGGAACATGCCTATTTGTTCACATTTATCAATTTCTAATTTTGAGGTTTTCTGAAGAGCAAAATCGCTGTTCTGGACGTGGTAAGTCCGAGGTCATTCACTTGACCTGGAAGGTCACCCGTTGACCTGAAACCTAAAAATTGCATACTGTTAGATTCCTCTCATGACAGGCAACATGCTGGGTCTTACTGCATTGCTCTAAGTTGCTTGGTTTGGAAGTTAACAGAGGGGCCTGTCATGCCCCCCCCCCCCCGTAGGGCGAAGGTGAAAAAAACTCCCGTAGGGCGAGGGTTAAGTGTCACCGGGGGTGCTTGAATTGCATCAGGTGCGCTGTTTTGTCTATCATTGAAAGGAAGAGATACCTACATACAAACTTCAAATTCAATCACTCGATAAAAAACTTCTCTTTTCATCATGATGTTTTCTCCTAAGATCATTGTTTTTCACGTTCAGTGCAGGGAACGCGCGGGGAAGGGGGCATACTTGTATCATGGATATCATGGAAGTAAGTATGGATAGGCAACTCCGCCCACTTTCTATTGTTATCCGCGACCACGCGCAGCCGCTGCCGTTTCCCGTACTACAAAAAGGACAGCTAGTATACCGCCCGCCCCGTAGTAGGGTTGTAATTGAGTTCAGTGGTGGTAGGCCGCAACGCTGAGACGGCCGCCCCGTCGCATGGTTTCTCGCCTTCCGGTCATTGTGGGATGAACCAAATTAAGTTTAACCCGCGCCGTGCCGGTCGGTGTTCGGCGCCACCTTCACCGTGCCGGGGGTGGGAGGGGGGGGGGGTGTTAGACACCAAAACTAAAAGGGCTAGAAAGACGTGGAAAAGCGTGTTCGAAAGCTCTCGACAAGCACATTCGAAAGCACTTCAGTTATTTGTTTTCCTAAGGCCAATATTGAGGTCACCAGAGGTCATCAAAGGTAAAATTTGCCAGTTTTAGGACAACGCTCCAGAAACCCCCAGATATCACAGGAACTATGATTGGTAGGAACACACGGAAATAACAATGCAAATCTATTGAAACATGCAATCGACATGATGTCCTCAGATTTTAGCTCAGGTCAACAGTTTAGGCACAAGAGCTCATCAAATGTCAACAGGGCTATTTTGTTTACAAAAGTGTTTCACGAATAGCTTTTTACGACAATGCAATAATTGTGATGACATCGTGTTGGTCTCATCAAGGCACTTCGACTCATATTAAGGTTGACCAAGTTAGGTCAACTTCAAAATTTGACCTCAGGTCAAGGTCAAGTGGTGATCCACGTAGGTCATGTTGCATATCGGAAGACGTACCTCTACGGGACAAACACATTGGTGTCGGTTTCACTTCTCTATCGTCATTATGACGAGAGTTATTGACATACAACTGTTGGTGACATCGGATGACCTCGGCTGACCCTGTAGGAGTCACTGAACAAAAATGGCACCTAGGTCATCAAGAATAGCCTATAATAACATGATCCAGAAGGAATTAGACTGATATATTGCGTATCCTTGGAATAGGAAGCATTTTAATATTTCCCCATTGACTTATAATGGGGAGGTCACGAAATTGACCCGGCCTTAGGTCGCTGATATAAACATCCAAGATATACGAATTGTAAACATATATGACCTTATGAAATCCTGTAAGTGTAAAACCGATCATTCAAAACTGTGCCTGTGGTACGACTACAAGTTTTGGAGGTGGGGTCACGTGACCTGGTCTGGTGACCTGACCTGAGATGACCCGAGGTATGTTGTTTTACATAATGTGCGCAATTGATGCCCGAGCAACTGTGCCAAAAATGGTGCCGCTGCGCGCCGCCGTTTTTTCGCTATCCTCGAAAAACCTGAAGGGGGTGTCTAAACACACACCCCCGGCACGGCGCGGGTTAAACGCATTCGGGGAGATCTCACAAGCACCTATGACATGTTAGTTCCACCGATGGACATCATGCCTGGTAATTTGTGCCCATATATGTAGGAACGTCCACATGGTAGGCCTTTCCCCGTATTACAAAACGACAGCTAGTACTGCTCTGTGGTCGCTAAATCGCGTATGAATCGCGTATCCGCGCTTGTATTGAATGCCCCTCCTAGATTCCTGTGGGGGGGGGGCATTTTCCCCTGATGCCCCCCCCCCCTAGATCCGCCAATGCCAGCAATTACCGCCAAGGAGAGCCTCTGCCAGACACCTAACCCGCGAGTTACTGGGGGGCTATTTTTTGCCCCCCCTCCCGTTATTTTGCAATAACTCCTAAACGAACACAGGTATTGTCACCAAACTTGCAGTACCTTCTTTCACATCAATTCTACACATGTTGGCGAAAGGAAAAATATGAGGTTATGATAGGTCAACCGGGAATGACGTCAGAGTGACGTCATGTTCTTCGGTTTTTGTTGCAAAATAATGGTTTGCGGAAAACGCTCTCAAAGGTACGATGTTCAAGATAAACTCAATTGTCTTACATCAAATTACTGACCATAGAACGGGCTATCAAACTGCTATCTCGGATTTTTTATAGTTTTTTTTGCAATTCAAAATTTTGAGAAATCCAAATACATTTTTGTTTTGTTTTTACAAAATTTTAAAGAAAAAATCAGAATTATCAAAAAACCGGAATAAATGTGATCGAAACGTATGCGGTGAATATGTGTACCAAATTTAAAGTCGATATCTTTAAAAATGACCGAGTTATGACCTTTAAATGACAAAAATCGACCACTTCTCACAGCATTACTATGCATAAAAAACGCATTTCCATTTTTGCTTTTTACTTCTATTTATATGGAACAAACAATGTTCTAAGGTCATTTTTCGCGTTCTAGACGAAAAACAAACCCATAAACATGTGTTACAACGCCTAATGGCTGCAATCTGCAGTTCGACCTCGTGACCTCGGATGACTTTGACCTGACCCAAGGTCATAAACAGCTTAGAAAGGTACTTAGAAGTGTCAGACACACGAATCATACCGATTTATCGACAGATTATGCGTTTAATATCGCAATTTTGCGCGACAATTCCATCCATCGAGACCTTTTGACACGGTCACACATTTTGTACTTGACCTGACCTGTGTCGTCATCGGTGACCTCGAGGTCAACAATATTATGTTTCCCTCGATAAATTTTCCAGGGCTATCGAATGCCGTTTGAATTTTTACATTCGGTCCAGTAGTTCCGGAGATCAGAGGGGGGGGGGCAAAAAATAGCCCCCCCCCCCCAGTAAGTCGCGTTATGAAATATACCCCAGTAACTCGCGGGTTAAAGAGAAGGTTTCACCTTTCTGAAAGTTGTAAAATATACGCTGGTTGTAGCGGAAAAATTTGGGCTGATGTAAGTGGTGCTGAAAACGATGGTGACATTTTTTCACTCGAAGTCACTTAACTTTATACAAATTAAGTTTTTATTTGGGCTGATGACGTCTTTATTGAGCTATAGACTGACGCAGATTGACTGACAAAGTGGTATTGGCTGAAGAAGTGGCTGTCAGCCAATCAGCGGCTGCACCAGCCTGGGTGCCTTTTGCAAATGCTAAATTAAATTGCTTAACCCTATTTGTAACAGGGGGGGCGGATTCCGCCCTCCCCCCTCATGTTTTTCGCAGATATCTCCAGAACGGCTGGGAGCAGGCCCATGAAATTTTAAGACTTTTCATAGAATTGAACTCCGCATTTGTAGTCAAAATTTTGAGTTCTTAACCTGAACAGAGGCGGTGCCAGGGCACAGTTTTGGGTGGGTTCGGAGGCGACATTTGGCGATAAAACGGAAATGCGATCTTCACGGTTTCTTCCTAACTGCATCAAGTATGAAGGAGTTACATCGGCTTACGGTGATTGCAACAAGTGCAAATTAGTTGATGTTAATGAAATATCCTAAAAATTGCATGGCAGAGGCGGTTTCAGTGGCTTGAAAAGGGGGGGTTTCCAGGAAGTATTCAATGCTTGGCGGGAAGCCAATAGAGCAATGTAAGGGGCATTTATAGCTATCAAGATGTAAAAGATAGCTTCTGCTTCCATTATTTGCATAATTTATTACATATAGAGTTTCAGGGGCGTGTTCAGGAACATGAAAAGGGGGGTGACTGGCATGATGATGACGATATGCCAGCGATAACGGCGCAATATACGTTTAGCTTATAATAATATATGCACATATGAGACCAGAAAAGGGAATAAAGTCATTTTTTTGCAGAGGCACGCTCAGGAATGGAAGAAAGGGGGTCATATTATTGCAAGGAAACTAAGAGGTATGGGCGTACAATGACATAACATACTGCAGTTTTCGGATGAAACACGCACCGCAGGCTACTCTACGAACGATTATAAGATAATAGGCGAGTCCAGGTAGGGCAAAAAGGGGGGTAAGCAATGTTAATTGAAGTTGTAAGTGAAATAGTCACTGTTGACTAGTTAGTATCATAATAGCGGATAATATACTTATCAAAAGGTCTTGCGCCGCCCCAGTTTGGATCCTGGATACGCCTATGATGAAGTAAAACATGCAAAAAGGAACTATCTACGATCAGTAACATATTTATAGTGCTGGGTAGCAACTTGTCTGCGGTTAATACTTTTTCCCAATTTTACCCCCTTTTTCACTAACCTGGTACCGCCTATGGCAAAAAATATGATCTTATAACTGTTTTTTATAATGTCTCAATCACATACCATTTCATTTATCAAAAAAACAACATCAAAAAATGGTTTTATTACGCATTTACTTCACCCCCATATTGAGTGACCTGCACACGCCTATGATTTTTGAATTTTCAAACGTCACCGTCATATATCAATTTCCAATTCAATCTCTATCGATTCCTATTAGTTGTGTTAAAATCGGTCGATAAACATGAAAGCTATGTCGGATCAAAAATACCACTAAAATTTGTAGTTTTTGCCCCCCTGTTGCCCCCCTATCCCAATTTTTTATTATTATTATTTAAAAATGTAGATCGTGTTGAGGGGAACCGAACACCGTTTCATTTTCGAAAATCGGACGGGTAGATCTCGAGATCTCCGGGGGGGGGGGCGGAATCCGCCCCCCCCCCCCCTGTTACAAATAGGGGTAGCCAGGAGCCTGTTACAAATAGGGTTAAACACGGTTAAGTTTTGGGGAAAATTACCGCGGGGGGACGCCTCTTCTTCCGCACCGTGCGGAAGGAGAGGCGCCCCCCCCCCCCCCCCTCCCCCGTCACTAGCCGGAGGGGCGCCGTCACTGGCTGGAGGGGTGCCGTTACTGGTCGGAGGGGCGCCGTCACTGGTCAAAGTGGCGCCTTCACTGGCCGGAGGGGCGCCGTCACTAGCCGGAGGGGTGCCGTCACTGGCCGGAAGGGCGCCGTCACTGACCGGAGGGGGCTCCGTCACTAGCCGGAGGGGTGCCGTCACTAGCCGGAGGGGCGCCGTCACTGGTCGGAGGGGCGCCGTCACTGGCCGGAGGGGCGCCATCACTGGTCGGAGGGGCGCCGTCACTAGCCGGAGGGGCGCCGTCATTGGCCGGAGGGGTGCCGTCACTGGCCGGAGGGGCGTCGTCACTGGCCAGGGGCGCGTCAAGAGCGGAGAGGGGAGGTCACTAGTCGGAGGGGCGCCGTCACTCGCCGGAGGGATGCCGTCACTGACCGGAGGGGCGCCGTCACTAGCCGGAGGGGCGCCGTCACTGACCTGAGGGGGCGCTATTACTAGCCGGAGGGGTGCCGTCACTGACCGGAGAGGTGCCTTCACTAGTCGGAGGGGTGCCGTCACTGGCCGGAGGGGCGCCGTCACTGGTCGGAGGGGCGCCGTCACTGGCCGGAGGGCGTCGTCACTGGTCAGGGGCGCGTCACGGGCGGAAAGGGGCGGTCACTAGTCGGAGGGGCGCCGTCACTCGCCGGAGGGGCGCCGTCACTGACCGGAGGGGCGCCGTCACTAGCCGGAGGGGCGCCGTCACTGACCTGAGGGGGCGCTATTACTAGCCGGAGGGGTGCCGTCACTGACCGGAGGGGTGCCTTCACTAGCCGGAGGGGCGCCGTCACTGGCCAGAGTGGAGCCGTCACTGGCCAGAGTGGCGCCTTCACTGGCCGGAGGGGCGCCGTCACTAGTCGGAGGGGCGCCGTCACTAGCGGAGGGGCGCCGTTTCTGGCCGGAGGGGCGCCACCACTAGTCGGAGGGGCGCCGTCACTGGCCGAAGGGGCTCCGTCACTGGCCAGAGGGGCGCCGTCACTAGCGGAGGGGCGCCGTCACTGGCCGGAGGGGCGCCATCACTAGCCGGAGGGGTGCCGTCACTGGTTGGAGGGGCGCCGTCACTGGCCAGAGGGGCGCTGTCACTGGTCGGAGGGGCGTCTTTACTGGCCAGAGGGGCGCCGTCACTGGTCGTAGGGGTGCCGGCACTAGCTGGATGGGCGCCGTCACTGGCCGCACGGGCGCCGTCACTGGTCGGAGGGGTGCCGTCACTGGCTGGAGGGGCGCCGTCACTGGCCAGGGGCGCGTTATGGGCGGAGAGGGGCGGTCACTAGTCGTAGGGGCGCCGTCACTCGCCGGAGGGGCGCCGTCACTAGTCGGAGGTGCGCCGTCACAGGCCGGAGGGGCGTCTTTAATGGCCAGAGGGCCGCCGTCACTGGACGGAGGGGCGCCGTCACTAGCCGGAGGGGCGCCGTCACTGGCCGGAGGGGCACCGTCACCGGTCGGAGGGGCGCCGTCACTGGCCGGAGAGGCACCTTTACTGGCCAGAGGGGCGCCGTCACTGGTCGGAGTGGCGCCGTCACTAGCCGGAGGGGCGCCGTCACTGGCCGGAGGGGCGCCGTCATTGGCCGGAGAGGCGCCGTCACGGGCCGGAGGGGCGCAGTCACTGATCGGAGTGGCACCAGCTTTGCATGGACACCTCGGGTCCAAAGGACCAGGTCATACCCTGAATGATCGTATACTCTGTACGCCACTGGTGCCTGTCCTGTTGGCGGTGCTAATTGCAGAACAAAAATGGCCCGGGGAGCGCCTTCGGCTCCCGTTAAAACCGGTACGGACATTCGTACTGCCCGTATAGGTGGTTGCGCCCCTGCTGAAATGGACGGTATTTTAATTTGGATTGGTGTTCTTTGATGCAAAGGGGCGGCCTCAGCTGCCGGGGGCTACTTTATAGCCGAGAGGGGCGTTTCAGCATCTTTTTAACTGGAGTGGCAAAGTGCCGTCCCTGGGGTGACATTCTTCATGACTGGGGTGGCAATTGCCACCCCAGTTACTATGTTAAAATACGCCCTGACTTTTAAGCCGCTGCTTTGATGTAGTTGACCACAAAATGTTGATAACAAAGCTCCAGCAGCTCCAAATTTTGACCGGATGGATCCAGAGTTACCTGGAGGGCCACACACAGCACGTCAGGGTGGAGCAAACACTGTCAGAACCTCAAAACATCACCATCGGTACATTTCAAGGTTCTTGTCTCGGACCACTGCTTTATAAATATTTAGTAACGACATATAATGTTCAATCCCAACACACATGAACAGCTTCCGTGTCACATTAGTTAGATATGCTGACGACGCCCAGCTAGCCATCACGGGGCCTCGTAACGGACTAGCTGAGATTTTGCAGCATGGGATGATGGTAAATGCCGGTAAAACGGAGATGTTGCTGTGTGGTGATAGTCGGCAGCTCAGCCAGATTGATCCTCCGTCAATCATGTTCATGGACAAAATGTTGCAATTTTCGGAGACTGTGAGGAACCTCGGCGTTGTTATGGACCCGTCTCTGTCATATGGCTGTCACATTGATCGAGTCGTACACAAATGCGTCGGCATCCTAATCGGCATTCTTAATGCCAAACACGCTATTCCGCCATCCGTGTTACCGAAGGTCATCGGTGCTTTGGTGTTTTCCCATATACGGTATTGTGTCCAAGTGTACGGCAGCGCGAACCGTTCAAACATATCCAAATTGCAGAAAGTCTTCAACTTTGCTGCCAGGGTGATTTCGGGCCGACGAAAATATCACCATATAACGCACGTACTGAATCAATTAGGCTGGCTGTCCGTGCATCAGTTCGTTTCATACTTCGATCTTTGTCTGATGCATATTCCATTTTCCCGCCATCCGGGAAATTCCCGCCACCGGGAAACCCCATGGGCTGCGCTCCTCTTTGGTGTTTCCCCGTGAGCGGGTTGGCCGCGATACCCGGTAGTCCGACCAACTGAGCATGCCTCGTGTGAAGAGCAACCATGGAAAGAGGAAGTACGTGTACCGCGCAGTGAAAAATTTATAATGAATACGTCATCTCTAATGGACTGTCCAAGGTATCAAAGCAGTCGTTCAAAATCAAGATCCGAGACGCGATTCGGCGAACCTAGCGGTTAGCCACGACATAGTGTGTATTTTGTGGATATGTGTGGAGAGAGAAAGTTTTATTTTTTCCAAATGCTTTTTTATACACTCACGAAATCGCGACACACGACCCGGGCGTTGACTCCTACCACAGGGGTTAATTTGGAAATTTACTCATGCATGGGGTGTAATTGTTGAGGCTTCGCTATCACTCATGGCAGACACCGGCGTGGTGTGTCAGTGCTGAACACCATCGCATTGTGTGTTCGTCACCGCTGCATGGGGTGTCGAGGTGCCACAATACTCATGCGGGAGTTGTCGATTGACGCCTCAGCCGGGCGTATTGCATTAGTTCGTTTACCACTGGGAGAGGTGTAACGGTCGCCGCTGCTTGGGGTGTCGTGACGCAGACGGCGGCGCGACGTTAGCTGCGCGTGCACATCGCCGCCGGCCGGCCGCGCCGGCTCAGTTGCGCCGTGGCCTTGGCCGCGGCAGGTTCTGCAGAGTGCGTGCGTCGACTGTTATCAGTGTTCAAGTTGCCGTTGAGTTGCGAAAGGCTGTCAATCGTGCTGTCGTGATCGGAGTTATAGGTACCTAATTGTGAGTTGTGAGTGCGTTCTTTCGTGCGTTCTTTTGATCTTAGAAATGTAGTTAGTTGTGAATTGGTGATCGATAAACATTAGGTATGGTAGCGTCTATATGTGGCATGCCCTCCCGTCACAACCAATTGTATTGCTTATCCGGTCGGAGCTGCACCGACCAAGCTTCTAGAAACATATGAATATACGTAGCTGACTGTTGATCCATAGTAACTATGATTATTTATGAGTATGCTTGATGAAGATGATTTGTGATGTTGATGTTGATACATGGGTCTGTTTACAATAATTCACGGTTTTGTTAATACAATGGTTTTGCAAGGAAATGTACAAATTCTTAGTTGCTCAGATTTGGAAGGTTGACGCGACTGGTCAGTCAGGTCAGAGTGCTCAGATTGGCATGAGTCTTGCGAGTTGCGACACGTCTCTGAGCCGGCGCCCGGCGGCGGCCGCCGCCCGCCATGCGTCTGCGTCACGACATCCCAAGCAGCGGTGACCGTTACACCTCTCCCAGTGGTGAACGAACTCTCGCGATACGCCAGGCTGAGGCGTCAATCGACACCCCCCGCATGAGTATTGCGACACCTCGACACCCCATGCAGCGGTGACGTTACTCCTCTCCCAATGGTAAACGAACTCCCGCAATACGCCCGGCTGAGACGTCAATCGACACCCCACGCATGCGTATTGCGACACCTCGACACCCCATGCAGCGGTTATCAAGGGTGTTCCGTTAAACCTATACACCCCATGCAGCGGCGATCACGGTTGTTCCGGTACACCTCCCTGATTGCTAAACAAAACACCTTCCAGGCGACGTATTTTAGGTTGTGTGGGCATCACTCGGGCTATGGGTGTCGACACCCTGCGTGGGTGTTTATTTTTTGTGAGTGTAGATATACTGAGACCATGTTATTGACGAAGGTCTGAGAATAGCCCATCTTATGTGTCGATTGACCCGATTCTGTGCAATAAATAAATGAATAAATCCAAAACACTGGGGCCTTCTGCTCCAGGGTGCCCTCGCATGGTCGCCCGAGGGCCTGGCCTACAGGGGGGGGGGGCATTCCCCTCTTGCCCCCCCCCCCAACCCCTTGCCTTCGCTCTTGCCACTGGGCATTATCTCTAGGCGACAAATAGCCAGCTTTGAAGTTCTCCTAACTTTTGAAGTTAACTTGACAGCAAACCCAGCTATGAGTACTCAATCCCCGATAGGATAGGGTGTGAGCGGGTGTTATCATAGGGTGTGGGCGGGTGTTACCAATGGAAACCAAACATCATCACAATAAGTAAACATTATCACAATAAGGTTCCTTTTGTGTGCGGGTTTACCCTAAGCATAGTCCTACGGCCATTGACTCATTCTCTCACTTCTCTCTCACTCTCTCACTCTCTCACTCTCTCACTCTCTCTCGACTCTCACTCTCTGACTCTCTGACTCTCTGACTCTCTGACTCTCTGACTCTCTGACTCTCTGACTCTCACTCTCTCACTCTCTCACTCACTCTCACTCACTCACTCACTTCACTCACTCACTCACTCACTCACTCACTCACTCACTCACTCACTCACTCACTCACTCACTCACTCACTCACTCACTCACTCACTCACTCACTCACTCACTCACTCACTCACTCACTCACTCACTCACTCACTCACTCACTCACTCACTCACTCACTCACTCACTCACTCACTCACTCACTCACATCACTCACTCACTCACTCACTCTCACTCACTCACTCACTCACTCACTCACTCACTCACTCACTCACTCACTCACTCACTCACTCACTCACATCACTCACTCACTCTCACTCACTCACTCACTCACTCACTCACTCACTCACTCACTCACTCACTCACTCACTCACTCACTCCTCACTCACTCACTCACTCACTCACTCACTCACTCACTCACTCACTCACTCACTCACTCACTCACTTCACTCACTCACTCACTCACTCACTCACTCACTCACTCACTCACTCACTCACTCACTCACTCACTCACTCACTCACTCACTCACTCACTCACTCACTCACTCACTCACTCACTCACTCACTCACTCACTCACTCACTCACTCACTCACTCACTCACTCACTCACTCACTCACTCACTCACTCACTCACTCACTCACTCACTCACTCACTCACTCACTCACTCACTCACTCACTCACTCACTCACTCACTCACTCACTCACTCACTCACTCACTCACTCACTCACTCACTCACTCACTCACTCACTCACTCACTCACTCACTCACTCACTCACTCACTCACTCACTCACTCACTCACTCACTCACTCACTCACTCACTCACTCACTCACTCACTCACTCACTCACTCACTCACTCACTCACTCACTCACTCACTCACTCACTCACTCACTCACTCACTCACTCACTCACTCACTCACTCACTCACTCACTCACTCACTCACTCACTCACTCACTCACTCACTCACTCACTCACTCACTCACTCACTCACTCACTCACTCACTCACTCACTCACTCACTCACTCACTCACTCACATCACTCACTCACTCACTCACTCACTCACTCACTCACTCACTCACTCACTCACTCACTCACTCACTCACTCACTCACTCACTCACTCACTCACTCACTCACTCACTCACTCACTCACTCACTCACTCACTCACTCACTCACTCACTCACTCACTCACTCACTCACTCACTCACTCACTCACTCACTCACTCATCACTCACTCACTCACTCACTCACTCACTCACTCACTCACTCACTCACTCACTCACTCACTCACTCACTCACTCACTCACTCACTCACTCACTCACTCACTCACTCACTCACTCACTCACTCACTCACTCACTCACTCACTCACTCACTCACTCACTCACTCACTCACTCACTCACTCACTCACTCACTCACTCACTCACTCACTCACTCACTCACTCACTCACTCACTCACTCACTCACTCACTCACTCACTCACTCACTCACTCACTCACTCACTCACTCACTCACTCACTCACTCACTCACTCACTCACTCACTCACTCACTCACTCACTCACTCACTCACTCACTCACTCACTCACTCACTCACTCACTCACTCACTCACTCACTCACTCACTCACTCACTCACTCACTCACTCACTCACTCACTCACTCACTCACTCACTCACTCACTCACTCACTCACTCACTCACTCACTCACTCACTCACTCACTCACTCACTCACTCACTCACTCACTCACTCACTCACTCACTCACTCACTCACTCACTCACTCACTCACTCACTCACTCACTCACTCACTCACTCACTCACTCACTCACTCACTCACTCACTCACTCACTCACTCACTCACTCACTCACTCACTCACTCACTCACTCACTCACTCACTCACTCACTCACTCACTCACTCACTCACTCACTCACTCACTCACTCACTCACTCACTCACTCACTCACTCACTCACTCACTCACTCACTCACTCACTCACTCACTCACTCACTCACTCACTCACTCACTCACTCACTCACTCACTCACTCACTCACTCACTCACTCACTCACTCACTCACTCACTCACTCACTCACTCACTCACATCACTCACTCACTCACTCACTCACTCACTCACTCACTCACTCACTCACTCACTCACTCACTCACTCACTCACTCACTCACTCACTCACTCACTCACTCACTCACTCACTCACTCACTCACTCACTCACTCACTCACTCACTCACTCACTCACTCACTCACTCACTCACTCACTCACTCACTCACTCACTCACTCACTCACTCACTCACTCACTCACTCACTCACTCACTCACTCACTCACTCACTCACTCACTCACTCACTCA
>JAXIVJ010018298.1:7500-23642 GCA_036785665.1 Chirona hameri | reverse complement strand
CAAAAAGTCTCACACATTTCTGAAAACTCATCGGATTTCGCTTGCTTATGCATTGATAGCTGATTTAGAACAAACTTCCTTAGATAAAGTTGCTTAGATTTTCTTATCAGGAAATGTGTACATTTTGTGCTGATTTCAGGCGGTTTGATGGGTTTGATGGGATATACATTTTTACCCCCAAACTCGAACCCTAGATCCGCCAGTGTGTGGGCCCCCAATTGGCTACGAGGGCCCCTCTGATCCCGTTTGCCCCCCCCCCCCCCTGGCCGAAATCCTGGCTACGCCCCTGCATACCACGAATACCAGAATATACACAGAGCGGGTGTGTGATTGCTGGGTGAGGAGGAATTCGAGGCAGAGCATGATACATGTCAGTTTGGCATGCATACATGGGCGTCGGAAGCGACAGGACGGGGGGACGCGCCCCCCCAACATTTTCTGGTTTAAAATGTATTCCTATGTGCGTTGTGCGTTGCATGGCAACAATCGGCTTTTGAATGTTTACAGCTTACGTCACCCTCAACCCAACCTTCAGTAGCGAGGTCATGACATGCAGCCGACCAAAAATGAGATAATTAATCAAATAGGTAGTTATGGCATTATGACCTCATGCAGCCTAATACACACTTTGTCTCGTTGAATAAGTAGCGCTAGAACTCGCGCGGCTTTTTTAATCTTGACAACCGTAAGATGATCATTGGCGACCAACTTGTTAATCCAGCTTTTTAACGTTCCCAGTGCACATACGTGTCTGCAGCAAATGCATCGACTTAATTGTAATAGCAATGAATGCCACACAACACTAGACAGACAGGTAGAACAATGATAGCGTGCGCATATTAATCTATCCACATCTAGGGTGATAAATAATGACACAGCAAGTGCGGGGTAGCCAAAAGTCAATCAATTCCGCGTGTCAGACCACCGCCTGCGCCACAATTGAACCAGCGGCGATCTGGACGCTTCAGCGCGCCATATGAAAAATTAAACCCGCACGCATGCGATGGGCGGCCATACAGCCGGGAGTGAGTTACTGACCAGTGGCGACGCCGTCCCTCCCTTCTCGCGCGCGCCGGCCGGGGGGCCAGTGAAGACCACACCGCGCGTCGCGACCATAACGCTAACTCCCTCACAATGGCGCCACTGCGACTTATTTCCCGGCGGCATTAGCGGCGCGGGGACGCCGATCTCGACGCGCGCCGGACCTTTGTTCGTCGCGCGAAACGTCGCGGCGGTCGCGGGCCGGGTCTTGTCCGAGGGTTGTTGATGACGGGAGAGTGGCGCATCTGTGCGCCGCAATTGGGACGTATTCCAATTGGGACGTATTCACGATGATTTGCCGTGGGAATTCGGCGGTGGCGGGGCGAATTTGATGCACCGGACGAGCGGCTGTTTGCGACAAACAATGTCGCCCGCGGTGGTATAAGGATGTCAATACCGCTCTGTGGGATGGTGTGTACTCTCTCTCTCTCTCTCTCTCTCTCTCTCTCTCTCTCTCTCTCTCTCTCTCTCTCTCTCGCTCTCGCTCTCGCTCTCGCTCTCGCTCTCGCTCTCGCTCTCGCTCTCGCTCTCGCTCTCGCTCTCGCTCTCGCTCTCGCTCTCGCTCTCGCTCTCGCTCTCGCTCTCGCTCTCGCTCTCGCTCTCGCTCTCGCTCTCGCTCTCGCTCTCGCTCTCGCTCTCGCTCTCGCTCTCGCTCTCGCTCTCGCTCTCGCTCTCGCTCTCGCTCTCGCTCTCGCTCTCGCTCTCGCTCTCGCTCTCGCTCTCGCTCTCGCTCTCGCTCTCGCTCTCGCTCTCGCTCTCGCTCTCGCTCTCGCTCTCGCTCTCGCTCTCGCTCTCGCTCTCGCTCTCGCTCTCGCTCTCGCTCTCGCTCTCGCTCTCGCTCTCGCTCTCGCTCTCGCTCTCGCTCTCGCTCTCGCTCTCGCTCTCGCTCTCGCTCTCGCTCTCGCTCTCGCTCTCGCTCTCGCTCTCGCTCTCGCTCTCGCTCTCGCTCTCGCTCTCGCTCTCGCTCTCGCTCTCGCTCTCGCTCTCGCTCTCGCTCTCGCTCTCGCTCTCGCTCTCGCTCTCGCTCTCGCTCTCGCTCTCGCTCTCGCTCTCGCTCTCGCTCTCGCTCTCGCTCTCGCTCTCGCTCTCGCTCTCGCTCTCGCTCTCGCTCTCGCTCTCGCTCTCGCTCTCGCTCTCGCTCTCGCTCTCGCTCTCGCTCTCGCTCTCGCTCTCGCTCTCGCTCTCGCTCTCGCTCTCGCTCTCGCTCTCGCTCTCGCTCTCGCTCTCGCTCTCGCTCTCGCTCTCGCTCTCGCTCTCGCTCTCGCTCTCGCTCTCGCTCTCGCTCTCGCTCTCGCTCTCGCTCTCGCTCTCGCTCTCGCTCTCGCTCTCGCTCTCGCTCTCGCTCTCGCTCTCGCTCTCGCTCTCGCTCTCGCTCTCGCTCTCGCTCTCGCTCTCGCTCTTGCTCTTGCTCTCGCTCTCGCTCTCGCTCTCGCTCTCGCTCTCGCTCTCGCTCTCGCTCTCGCTCTCGCTCTCGCTCTCTCTCTCTCGCTCGCTCGCTCGCTCGCTCTCTCTCTCTCTCTCTCTCTCTCTCTCTCTCTCTCTCTCTCTCTCTCTCTCTCTCTCTCTCTCTCTCTCTCTCTCTCTCACTCACAACGCCGTGGAACGCAGCGGAAAAAAGACAAATGGAAGTACCTAAACGTAAAAGTGTTCATCTCACCCTGGGGGATATTTTATAGCGTAACAGCGAAAAATAAAATACAAATTAAACAGAGCGAGGTTTCAAGATTAGTTCGTACTCAAGTCACATTAAAGCTGGGCTCTTGTAATGTGTATTGATTACCTGCATCTAAACTTGACCTGCTTAATACGTTTCATAGTATTTTTCGATGTTGTCTTGTTTCCTGCAATAGGGAACTGGCATTATGTAAGCAGTGTTTACCTATTCTATGCATAACAGAAAAACGACGTGAATGCATTTCGATACACAAGACACACACGATAATTACTATGCTACACTCCCCCTCATTATAACGAATCAGCCAGCGCCTTATCTAGAAAAGTATTCACGGGGTTTCGCATTATCACCACTCTTCTTCGCGCTTTCAACTGGAGACTGCAATGCTAAACGGAAGCTAACTGAATTCTGACGAAATGAAGATATCCGGTCCGCTGTTTGAATGGGAATTTGCTTCAATGTCTCCTGTTTCGTCTCCCGATGTTGAGTTCGCCCCCTCCCATGGTACCCTCCCCCCCCCCAATGTTTTTGGCCGCTGGCGGATCCAAGAGAGGGCAAAGCAGCCAAGCCTTCCAAACCGACTGAAATTGGCAAACAATTGACACGTTACCTATTTCAAAAGGAAATCTGCGCAGCTTTTACTAAGACAAGTTTGCTTTAAATCACCTCTGCATGTATAAAGCTGCGAAATCCGGTGAATTTGTAATATATTTGCAATGTTTTATTTTTAGGGCATTTTTTCCAAAGAAATCGTTTTTTTAAATTTTATTTTATGATTTTTTAGGGGTCAAAAAACAAACTTCTCAAAAATTTGAGATATCCATTTGGTAGCCCTTGGATTTGCTATCTTCTGACGTTTATTCGATTGCATTTTGCTCGAAATATGGACTTTGTACGGTCTGTTAAAGTTTAGCTGATTTTTTTCTCTCGCCAAACTCGTGTAGTGACGTCACTACATTCGTTATATCTCAAATTTTCCCGACAAAATTGCTCCATTTATGCACAGAAGAGTAAAATTGGCATAGGAGAAGGTACCCACATTTTCACGTTGATATCGCTATTGTTTTTTTAGTTATTGCGAAAATCTGTCAGGGAGAGATATTGCCCCCCCCCCCCCCCCCCAGTCAATGGCAGGTTAACATTGCCGTTTTACTAAATAAGGGTTCC
Organism: Chirona hameri; assembly: GCA_036785665.1. Taxonomy (NCBI): domain Eukaryota; kingdom Metazoa; phylum Arthropoda; class Thecostraca; order Balanomorpha; family Balanidae; genus Chirona; species Chirona hameri. Next base: position 19,759 of record JAXIVJ010018298.1, on the reverse strand, counting down.
ATGTAAGGACTAGGGCCTGCTAGCGGATGCAGGCCGGCCAAAAACGTTGGTTTGAGGGGACGTCCGACAGAATTTCAAAACTCATGAGAATTTGTCTGCTTTTGCATTATGAATTGATGACAAAAATACCACCTGTCTCTGTGCAAGTTGCCTATAATTTCTTTAAAATATGTTAATTTTCAGCCAATTTCGGTGGTTTCGGTAAAGCCATGGCGCTGATAGAATCCCCTTGGATCGGTCCCTGTTCGCCCCCTCCCCAACCGTTTTCAAAGATCGACACCGCTGTATGAGACTCTCAAACACTCAAACACAATCTCTATAGGCATCGCAACGCCAAATATTTGTTCTTCTCATGACTAACCATCTAACCTTTCAAAAGTTGCATTGCTCATTTATCAATGAGACCTTATAATGAAAACCCAGATAAATTGCGAAATGAGCATTTGGTTTAGCCAAATGACGCAACATGCCATTTACCAGCCATTTACCACGCTCAGATAAAGTGAAAAAGCTGGCTGTACAAAGGAACAAAGGAACAAAAAGGTACAAAGGAACAAAATAACGAATGCACTGAACTAATGGTATCGCAGAAATTAACTGCTGCGGTAAAGTTGCGTGCTTGTTCGCATAAAGACCGCACAAAAGGCGAAAAGGAAACGAAAACTGGGAGTTGACACCAACTAATAACAGCTAATATTATGGAACGCATTAATTTTACGATGGCAGACAGCAGGGCTGAAGTCCTGGCACTGCTCAGATTATGATATTATTCAGTGTCATTGCAAAACAAAATACAAAAGGAATGCAGCCATTTTAGTAAAACGATCATTTACCTACTTACAGTTTGGTGAACCTTAATTATTAGTAAAGGTCACAGATCAGTTGTTCACTAGCAAAATATAGCGCCAGTCATCATACCTACAATCCACTGTGAACTGAAGGCACCGACGCCGTACCTATCATGTACAAAGCGCATGTTTTCGGAGTTGCACTACCGGGGATATGCGATTTGAAAAAGAACGAGCGCCAAATGAAATTTCGCGGCCGATGTGAGGTAGGTAACCGTTGTATTTAATAATTGAGAATTAAACATATTATATTCGTAACAACCAGTAAAACGCCTTTTTGGGCGATGACCGAACGTGTGCGCTCTGGTAAAGCTAAATTAAGTTGTTACCGAGCGGGCGCGAAGCGCCCGTGAGGTTTCTTGTCAACTTACTAGACAAATTTACATTTGATCCGGCCCGAACCGGCCCGAACCGGCAGTATAGACGCTTTTCGGAAGCTAATAACTTTGCAACCACTGCTCCGATGGAGATCGGGTTTTCACCACTGGATAGGACCATCAAATACATTTTCATTTTGTTATGGTTCGTTCTGATAGGGGTGGTATCACAGCGCGTGGCACACGCAAACATCGAAATGAACAAAAATCATTCTTGATTAAACAAAATGGCATTATTAATCTAAGCATTCGTTTTTTTTTGTTGTATACGCTGAAGCATGCAGCGCTCAGGACGTACTACCTTTTGGCGGATTCGAGAAAGGAGATCATGAACAATTTAATGAAACTTAATTTTTATGTTGGCATGCATGGAAGCCTGGCAATTTTTATGGGGGATTAAAAGGACTAAAAGGACTAAAAGGACTAAAAGGACTAAAAGGACTAAAAGGACTAAAAGGACTAAAAGGACTATGTGTTACTACCCCGTGTGCTCCCGTACCGTTTCATATTTCAAACCTGTTTTAGGTTTACCAGAGCGCGCCCGCTCGGTCATCGCCCAAAAAGGCGTTTTACTGGTATTAAATTGTTTATGATCTCCTTTCTCGAATCCGCCAAAAGGGAGTAAGTCCTGAGCACTGCATGTTTTATTACCGAGCGGGAGCGAAGCGCCCGTGAGGTTTCTCGTCAACTTACTAGACAAATTTACATTTGACCCGGCCCGACCCGGCCATACATACGCTTTTTGGAAGCTAATAACTTTGCAACCACTGCTCCGATTGAGATTGGGTTTTCACTATTGGATAGGTCCATCAAATGAATTTGGTTTTTGGTATGGTGCGTTCTGACTTCTGATAGAGGTGGTACCACAGCGCGTGGCAGTTGGCACACGCGAACTTCGAAATGAACAAAAAACCTTGCAAAAATGATTCTTGATAAAAAATGGCTGTATTATTCTAAGCATTAATTTATACGCTGAAGCATGCAGCGCTCAGGACGTACTTCCTTTTGGCGGATTTGAGAAAGGAGATCATGAACAATTTAATACAACTGAATTTTTATGTTGGCATGCATTGAGGCCTGGCAATTTTTCTGGAGGACTAAAAGGACTATGTGTTACTACCACGTGTGCTCCATTAGCGTTTCATATTTTAAACCTGTTTTAGATTTACCAAGCGCACTCGCTCGGTCATCGCCCAAAAAGGCGTTTTACTGCTCGTATAAATTAATGCTTAGATCAATTAAGCCATTTATCAAGAATTATTTTGGTTCATTTCGACGTCTGCGTGTGCCACGCGTTGTGGTACCACCCCTATCAGAACGCACCATGCCGAAGACAAAATATTTGATGGACCTATCCAATGGTGAAACCCGACCTCAATCGGAGCAGTGGTTGCAAAGTTATTAGCTTCCGAAAAGCGTCTGTACGGCCGTGTCGGGCCGGTTCGGGCCGGGTCAAATGTAAATTTGTCTGGTAAGTTGACGAGAAACCTCACGGGCGCTTCGTGGCCGCTCTGTAATTACTAATTATCTCACCGAGAATTGCACAGCAACGAAAGCTATTTGTGCCTAATGATTATCAATCGGACTAAAAGTAAATGTTTTCTTCAGCATAACGGACAGCAAATATCATAATTGACTGAACTTGAATGAAGTAGCAGTTGCAAAGCTGGGATCATACCAACAATTTCGGATAATTAAACGGCAATATAAAGACATGGTTCATAGTGCGTTTTGTACGATTTGTATCTTCCGGTTTGAATTGTTGACGGTCCAAAGCTCCGTGAGCCAAAAACCGGTTGAAGTTCATTTAACGTGGGAGAATGGGCACTGGAGGATACAGCCTCTCTCCGTGGGGGGGGGGATCTTTTTGTGGCAAAAAAGTACCCCCATTTTGTGTCCGCGGATTTGGGACGGTCACCTTATTTTGGTATTCGAGCTTAAGAAATTCACTTTTCAAATTCACACAAATTGATTTTGTGGAATGTTTCCGAAAACAAAGATTTTATTTGATTTTTTTTTTGGGTGAAAACCCCCAAATTTCGAAAATCCGAGATAGCCATTTTGAAGAGAATGTCATTTCCTCTCTTTTGACGATTTTTAGTTCCAATTTGCTTCCAAAATCTATTTTCTATGATTTTTCAAACATTTGTCATTTTTCCACCAAAAAATGGCATGACATGACGTCATTAAACGGAATTATCTCCCAAAATGCAAATCAATTTCATTTAAATTTGGCGAGAAGACGTATAATTGATGCTTCATAAGGTACTGGAAGTTTCACATTGATATCTATTATAGATGTAAAGTTATTGAGAAAATCCGGGAGGGGGTAGATTCTGCCCCCCTCCCCAAGCGGGGCGCGGGTTAAGTGTCACTGGGCCTGGGGCTGCTTGAATCGCATCAGGTGCGCTGTTGTGTCTATCATTGAAAGAAAGGGATGCATAAAAGCTTCAAATTCAATCACTCGAGAGAAAAAATCTTCCGTTTTCATGAAGTTTTCTCTTAAGAAAACTATATTTTTCTTCGTTCGTTTTTTTTCCTCTCGTTTTACGTTCAGTGCAGGGAACGCGTGGGGGGCATACTTGTATTGAATGCCCCCCCCCTGGTTCATGTGGGGGGACATTTGACCCTGATGCCCCCCCCCCTGGATCCGCCAGGGAGAATGGGATAAAATGAGCAATGAAATTCGTTGGCATGGTGACCAGTGACCACCTTACCATAAACGGCGCTTCAAAAAATGGTAAAGCAAAGCAAAGCAGAGTAGGGTTATGTCGCTGAAAGAAGAAACCTCGTTTCCGAAGAATATTATAGTTACTCCTGCTTTCGGATGCATTCGTAACGACAACCAAAACCAACATAATATAACATTATTGTACCATAACATTCATGCCACTTCGTCGTCAAGGTCAAAAACATAAATTATATCAATATTTTTAACCGGTTATATATAATTGATCTCATCCCAAACCAAATTCACGTTGCTTCAAACGTTGACAGCGTACAGCCATGGCAGCACTTCTCGAAGCATCCATACCCCCGGCCGCCCCCCCCCCCCCCCCATTCCAACGGCATCAAACGAGCTGCACCTGTAGTCGGCGAAAGCAGCGCCATGACACATCAATGCCACCCTCAGGCGGCCTCGTCTCTCACTCACCGATGGCCGCCAACGCCAGCAGGAGTAACGCCACACCAGGGGCCGTCATGTTGTCCGGTCCTGCGGCACGTTTCGGTCAGTCCTTCAGTCCGCTCCGCCGTCCGTCCGCCCTCGCACACCGCCGCCACTGCTCTGCCGTCCTGCCGCTGCGCGGTCCGCGAGTCCGCTGCGAACCAACCGCTCCACCGCCGCCGCCGCCGCCAGGTCCCGCGCAGCACGTATCACCGCCGCCGCCACCACCACCGCCCGCTGCACCGCACGTTGAAGCGCTACACCGCACACCGCCGCGCACACGGCACCCACCGGAAGACGCGGCAGAAGCGGCGAGGGTCACACGAGGTCGCGTCCGGGCGCTACACAGCCGTTAGCGTGTCTGTGACGAAATGTAGCGGCGGAGCGAGGCACGCCTGGGTTTCAAACTACCACCGGCATCCACCGGCACGGCCAGACAGGTGTGGAGGTGGTCAAGGTGATCAAGGGCGGGCGCAGGGGTCACTCCTGGGGGGCTCGGTACTTTTGTTTTAAACATTTTGCGTACAAGTGACCCGCTACATCTTTATACATACATCTTTATACATACGGAAACGTAAACGATGACGGGAAAATCTGAATAGTGTGTTCATGGTCGTTTTGTTCCTGGCCTCGCCACTGAAGGTAAGCAGCACCGTATAGGCCGATAGAATGCGTGACGCATCGGACGTGACGTGGAAAACACCACCTGGTGAGCGTAAGCAGAACATGTAGTTTCACAAGACTATAGGTGTCGCTAGAGTTGAGTGGTGTTCCACTCCGCTTGAGAGGACAGAGTCGGATGTTTCCAGCTTCAAGTGGTCCACATTCACGCACAGCGTTGACGATTTTTCCAAACGATACGGGGGCGAACAGGAACGAATCCAAGGGGGCCCATCAGCGCCATGGCTTCACCGAAACGACCGAAATCGGCTGGAAATTAACACATTTTATTTTAAAAGGAAGACTAGGTACTTGTGAAAAGGATAGATTGTTTTAAATTGGTTCCTGATGCAAAAGTAGACGAAGTTCATGAGTTTTGGAATTCTGTCGGAAGGCAAGGCCTCTGAAACCAACGTTTTTGGCCCATCTGGATTCTCCAGTAGGGCCGAGGTCTTAACCCTCGCCCTACGGGAGCTTTTTCACCTTCACCCTACGGGGTGGGGGGCTGATAGACCCCCCTCCCTGTTAACTTCCAAACCAAGTAACTTAGAGCAATGCGGTAAAAACCAGCATGTTGCCTGCCATTAGAGGAATCTAACAGTATGCAAGTTTTAGGTTTCAGGTCAACGGGTGATCTTCCAGGTCAAGTGAATGACCTCGGATTTACCACGTCCAGAACAGCGATTTTGCTCTTCAGAAAACCTGAAAATTAGGTATTGATAAATGTAAATAAAAAGGCATGTTCCTAGACCAGTTTTGGCTCAGAAATACAGAAAATGTAATTATTTGTTCGTATCTTGTCAAAAAGTCAAAAAACGATATTTTGACAAATGACGTCATCAGTTTCTTACACTTAGGGAGCCATCACTCCGTCAAAAATGAAGATATTGCTTTGAAATTTGGTATGGGCATTGTCCATACTCAGTTATCTCACATATATTCCGGTTTTTAACATCTTTGAAAATTGTGATTTTGTGGGGATTTTTCCAAAAAAGCAGCTTATTTTTTATTTTAGGGGTCAAAAACCCAAAATTTTGCAAATCCGAGATTGCAATTTTAAAGAGAATGTCATTTTGTATCTTTGGTAAATTGCGTTTGCAATTTGCTTTAAAACTCTGTTTTCTACGATTTTTCAAATATTTATCGTTTTTTTAACCAACATGACGTCATCAAAACATCACTATCTCCCAAACTACTTCACCAATTTCATTTAATGTCTTACAGCATACGTATAATTTTTGTAAACTCAGCTACCGAAAATTTCAGCAAGATGCGACGCATCTGTAAAAAGTTATTCAAGAAAAACCTCAGGGGGGCTGTCAGCCCCCCCCCCCGTAGGGCGAGGGTTAACCCTCGCCCGTGCAGCGTCCGATCAGTGCGTGACCGTGCAGGGCTTTGGTACAACCCCCCTAGCGTTTCGTCCCTAATTGGGCTGAGTTTCGATTAAAAAAAGAGCGTGTTGCTTGTCACGAGAGGAAGCCATTGATATCCGATTTTAAGGTCCTAGGTCATTCAGTGACCTCTGAGGTCATGTCAATGCCCCAAAATTCAACCAAATTGTAAATGCGTATAAATTGAATTTAATCGAGCTAGAATCACGAATGAGCATATAATTATGCTAAATGGGCACCAAATTTGTAATCAGCGTCACAAAGTGTCCTAGGAACGGCCAAATTCCAAAAAGGTCATGTCAGATCATTTGAGGTCAGTGACCTCGGTTGACCTGTGGAGCCGCATGATCCCAGTGGAACATATGATTATGTAAAATAGATCCCATATTTGAAATCAGCGCCACAAAATGTCCTAGAAACTGCCAGAAGCCAAAAAAGTAATATCGGTCATCAGAGGTCAGTGACCTCGGTTGACCTCTGAAAAGGTCAATCGAGGTCACAATCTCAAGGTAAACCACAACTGTCACCTGGAAACACCTGTGCATATGCTCCTGAACAACAAACACTATGAAACTGCACAAGTTACAAAGATCAATACTACGGACGCCAGTTGCGCCTGACATGACCTTGAAAAACAGGTCAAATGTCACGGGTCATGTGATCAGAGGTCAGTGACCTCGGTTGACCTCTGAAAAGGTCAATCGAGGTCACAATCTCAAGGTAAACCACAACTGTCACCTGGAAACACCTGTGCATATGCTCCTGAACAACAAACACTATGAAACTGCACAAGTTACAAAGATCAATACTACGGACGCCAGTTGCGCCTGACATGACCTTGAAAAACAGGTCAAATGTCACGGGTCATGTGACCTACACTACTGAAGAAAAAATCAGAATATGTGTAAAATTGTTCACAAGTAGGGTACTGAAAGTTTCATCGCAATCGGTTGATATTTACGCGAATTATTCCAGAAAAACCGAGTAGGGGTGGCATCCACCCCCTCCACCCCCCCCCCCCCCCCCCACCTCCTGCACTGGCGAGGGTTAAAGGAAATAGTTCACCTTCAACATTAGTTTTAAACTGAGATAGCAGTTGTGTAGCCCGTGTTGGGAAACCCCTATCTGCAAGTTGTCTTGACTGAAAAGACTCTCCAGCCGAATATATTTGATTGTGTTTTGTCGAAGGAATGCGGTGCTGGAGAAATAATGTGGTGCTGGATCTAGCCCGGGCAGAGGCTATACCATCAGTAAATCAGCTTGCAGCTGGTGCTATCAAGCGAATCGCCGACCGCCGATTGGTACATCTCTAATGCGAGTCTATCCTTACGCGACTACTTTCGAATCTGATTGGCTGAACCATTTGTTAAATTCGTGTGACATCAGGACTCTGATTCAGAGAGTATGCATATAGTTTTGATAAACAATAATAATTTACGGCCTTCTGCCCTGAATCGGCGCGATATAAGGCCATTTTTGACAATATAAAAAGAAATTGTATTAAAAAATATAATAAAATCGTGTTTGGGAAAACTTTCCAAGGTGAAATATTTCTTTTAATTGGAGCCCTTTCTTAGTAAAACGGCAATCTTAACTGTTTCATACTGTTGTGAGGTGATATATTTCGGACTAAAACAAAACTGTAGGTGAAGATAAAAGAAATTAAAGAAATTAAAAACGTACTTTCCTGATTTCGCATTAATTCATCACTTTAATCAGTATAGTTCCGACCCAAGCGGCAATCTTAACTGTTTCATACTGTTGTGAGGTTATTTATTTCGGATTAAAACAAAACTGTAGGTGAAGATAAAAGAAATTAAAGAAATTAAAAAGGTACTTTCCTGATTTCTCATTAATTCATCACTTTAATCAGTATAGCTCCGACCCAAGCGGTATCCCTTGAAAAGGAAAACGAGTCAGAGTTGTTAACCCGCGAGTTACTGGGGTATATTTCATAATGCGACTTACTGGGGGGGGGGGGGCTATCCCCCCCCCCCCCCCCCCTCGGATCTCCGGAACTACTGGCCCGAATGTAAAAATTCAAACGGCATTCAATAGCCCTGGCAAATTTATCGAGGGAAACATAATATTGTTGACCTCGGGGTTACCGATGACGTCACAGGTCAGGTCAAGTACAAAATGTTTGACCGTGTCAACAGGTCTCGATGGATGGAATTGTCGCGCAAAATTGCGATATTAAACGCATAAGCTGTCGATAAATCGGTATGATTCGTGTGTCTGACACTTCTAAGTACCTTTCTAAGCTGTTTATTACCTTGGGTCAGGTCAAGTTCATCCGAGGTCACAAGGTCAAACTGCAGATAACGGTTGTTGTGTTTCGGTTCGTTTCGTCTAGGCCGCGGAAACAGTAAACACTCGTGTCAGATATATTGCCGTGCCGGACATAGAGACGCAACTGACACTGAGGCGCCCGTGACCCCGCCCGGCGTCCCTCGACCCAGACAATACCCTCTGGGTATGCGCCGGCAGAGGCGCGCTCAGGGACGGAGCTGGCGGTCGCGGGGACAGGGGCGACTCCAGGCAATACAGTACGGGGGATTAGGCCATAACATAACACCTCCCCCAAGACGATGGCTTAATTGCAGAAAGTAAATATCAAAGCACGCGCACAGCGAAACAAATACGGCGACAACACTAGTCGCAGTACGTGGTGTCGCCCCAACGAACTGTCAGGCGCTGGGGCGGCCGCCGTGAGCGGCAGCTGCGGCGTGGCGCCGGCGGTGCCGCTGCTGCTGGCGCTGCTGCCGACGTCACTGCTGCTGGCGCCGCTGCTGACGTCATCGCTGCTGGCGCCGCTCGGGGTGCGTCAGCTACCTGTCGGCCGAGAGTTTGGCGATGGCGGTTGCGGCGGCCGGCGCTCCGGTGTCGATCAGGGGCCGGTACGGCCGCAGGAACCGCCGGTTTCGCCAGTATACCCGGCCACTCGCCGTCTTGACGAGGTAGGTACGGCGTTGGCCGATACCGACGATGATTCCTGTCCGGTCCCAGTTACCGGTGGCGGTGTCCTGGATATCTACGCGGTCGCCGATCTGCAGTTGAGAGAACCGGCGCGCTGACGCATCGTGGTAGCGCGCCACCTGCTCCCGAGTCGCGGCGGCCTTGGCCTCGCACTGATGATACGCGGCACAGGCTAATCACAGACACGGTCACTGCTCGCAACACTACACGACCGCGCCATGTTGTGTTTCGGTTCGTTTCGTCTAGGCCGCGGAAACAGTAAACACTCGTGTCAGATGTATTGCCGTGCCGGACATAGAGACGCAACTGACACTGAGACGCCCGTGACCCCGCCCGGCGTCCCTCGACCCAGACAATGCCCTCTGGGTATGCGCCGGCAGAGGCGCGCTCAGGGACGGAGCTGGCGGTCGCGAGACAGGGGCGACTCCAGGCAATACAGTACGGGAGATTAGGCCATAACATAACAACGGTCATTAGGCGTTGTAACAGATGTGTATGGGTTTGTTTTTCGTCTAGAACGCGAAAAAATGACCTTAGAACATTGTTTGTTCCATATAAATAGAAGTAAAAAACAAAAATGGAAATGCGTTTTTTATGCATAGTAATGCTGTGAGAAGTGGTCGATTTTTGTCATTTAAAGGTCATAACTCAGTCATTTTTGAAGATATCAACTTTAAATTTGGTACACATATTCACCGCATATGTCTTGATCACATATATTCCGGTTTTTGGATAATTCTGACTTTTTCTTGAAAATGTTGTAAAAACAACAAAAATGTATTTGGAATTCTCAAAATTTTGAATAAAAAAAAACAAAATCTGAGATAGCAGTTTGATAGCCCGGTCTAGTGTAATTCATTTAATTTCAGACAATTCAGTTTATCTCAAACATCGTACCTTTGCCATGGTTTTCCGCAAACCATTATTTTGCAACAAAAACCGAAGAACATGACGTCACTCTGACGTCATTCCCGGTTGACCTATCATAGCCTCATATTTTTCCTTTTGCCAACATGTGTAGAATTGGTGTGAGAGAAGGTACTGCAAGTTCGGTGACGACACCGGTGTTTGTTTAGGAGTTATTGCAAAATAACGGGAGGGGGGGGCAAAAAATACCCCCCAGTAACTCGCGGGTTAACAACGTCTATTACCGGTTAATATACAACTCATCCATAGGCGTACACAAGGGGGGGAGGGCAAACGGGGCAATCCCCCCCCCCCTGAAGGTCTGTACGTGCCCCCTTTGGTCGAAAAATAGTTTTTTTTAGAGAAAAATGTGAAAATATGCCCTTTGAAAAATATAGTGGGCTAAATCCGGTGTTTTTTTGGTGTGTGTGCTTCATGCCCCCTGAGCAAAAAAAAATGCCCCCTCCTGGAGTGAATCCTGGGTACGCTACTTAAAGGAAATAGTTCACCTCCGGATTTTTTTCTTCAGAACACGATTTTGTTATATTTTTTAATAGTTTCTTTTTTTCTTTTCAAAAATGGTCCTACATCGCGCCAATTCAGGACAGAAGGTCGTAAATTATTAATTGTACGGTGTGCGTTATTGGTCTGCGCATGCTCTATGCAGTGCTGGCACTTTCAGACGGTACGGTATATCATATATGCGCCGAATTCCTTCGCCAAAAAGTCAAATATCTTCGGCTGGAGTCTTTTCAGCCAAGAAAAGTTGCAGATAAGGATTTCTCAACACGGGCTACAAAACTGCTATTTCAGTTCAAAACCCCATGTTGAAGGTGAACTATTTCCTTTAATTCATCTCAGAAAATACGCTTGGACATAAATAAGTTGATGCGTTTTGAGCGTCTTTTTTTACTTTACAATTATGATGATGTCACTGCGCAAACGCGGAACTGGTATTTCGCAACGAAATAATCGAAATTCGGGCCGACGAGCTCGACGTTGCGCCGAACATTGGGCCGATATCGACCCAACATCAGCATGTTTGCTGGGGATCCATTTATTATAGGTCGTGTCCTCCAAATAACGTCATGGTTTAAAGGAAATAGTTCACCTTTAACATGGGATTTTGAACTGAAATAGCAGTTTTGTAGCCCGTGTTGAGAAATCCTTATCTGCAACTTTTCTTGGCTGAAAAGACTCCCCAGCCGAAGATATTTGACTTTTTGGCGAAGGAATGCGGCGCATATATGATATACCGTACCGTCTGAGTGCCAGCACTGGTCTGAGCATGCGCAGACCAATAACGCAACCATAACATTAATAATTTACGACCTTCTGTCCTGAATTGGCGCGATGTAGGACCATTTTTGAAAAGAAAAAAAGAAACTATGAAAAAATATAATAAAATCGTGTTCTGAAAAATTTCCGAAGGTGAACTATTTCCTTTAACCCGCGCCCGGATGGGCCTCTGAGCGAACCTCGCCCTGGTGGGTGGGGTCAAAATGACCCCCACTAATTCGAAAAGTAAAAGGGCCAGGAAGACGCGAGAAAAAACCGTTCGAAAGCTCTTAACAAGAACATTCAAAGTCACTTCAGGCATTTTTCGCTCAGGTTAATATTGAGGTCACCAGAGGCATCAAAGGTCAAATTTGCCCGTTTAGGACTTCGCTCCAGAAACCCCCAAATATCTCGGGAACTATGATTGCTGGGTCATTCCAAGCCAACTCAACCAGTCGAGGTTGCACCACTATATCAGATTTTGAAGAACAAAAATGGGCTATAGGGTAATATTGTGCTCCGATTACGATTCTGAGGTTTTCAGACTTCTGCAGACCTCTGGACCTCTGGATGCAGAACAGCAAGAAGTTGGTTTTGGGGGGCAAATCCCAATAAGTCTCATACAATTATTAAAATATACTTCAATAGGTGACT
>JAXIVJ010018298.1:0-2500 GCA_036785665.1 Chirona hameri | reverse complement strand
TGGTGGGGGTGGTGTGGGTGTGGGTGTGGGTGTGGGTGTGGGTGTGGGTGTGGGTGTGGGTGGTGGGTGTGGGGTGTGGGTGTGGGTGTGGGTGTGGGTGTGGGTGTGGGTGTGGGTGTGGGTGTGGGGGTGGGGTGTGGGGTGTGGGTGTGGGTGTGGGTGTGGGTGTGGGTGTGGGTGTGGGTGGTGGGTGTGGGGTGGGGGGTGTGGGTGTGGGGTGGGGGTGGGGTGTGGGGGGTGGGGGTGGGGTGGGTGTGGGGTGGGGTGGGGGTGGGGGTGTGGGTGTGGGTGTGGGGGTGGTGGGGTGTGGGTGGGGGTGGGGGGGTGTGGGTGTGGGGTGGGGGTGGGGGTGGGTGTGGGTGGGGTGTGGGTGTGGGGTGTGGGTGTGGGTGTGGGTGGGGGGTGGGGGGTGTGGGTGGGGGTGTGGGTGTGGGTGTGGGTGGGTGTGGGTGTGGGTGTGGGTGTGGGTGTGGGGTGGGGTGGGGTGTGGGTGTGGGGTGGGGGTGTGGGGTGGGTGTGGGTGTGGGTGTGGGGTGTGGGTGTGGGTGTGGGGTGTGGGTGTGGGGGTGGGGGTGGGGGTGGGGGTGTGGGTGTGGGTGTGGGTGTGGGTGTGGGTGGGGTGGGTGTGGGTGGGGGGGTGGGTGTGGGGGTGGGGGTGGGGGGGGTGTGGGGTGGGGGGGTGGGTGTGGGTGTGGGTGTGGGTGGTGGGGTGTGGGTGGGGGTGTGGGTGTGGGTGTGGGGTGTGGGTGTGGGTGTGGGTGTGGTGTGGGTGGGGGGTGTGGGGTGTGGGTGTGGGTGTGGGTGTGGGTGTGGTGTGGGGTGGGTGTGGGGGTGGGTGTGGGTGTGGGTGTGGGGGTGTGGTGTGGGTGGGGGTGGTGGGGTGTGGGTGGGGTGGTGGGGTGGGGTGGGTGTGGGTGTGGGTGTGGGTGTGGGTGTGGGTGGTGGGGTGTGGGGGTGGGGTGTGGGTGTGGTGGGGTGTGGGTGTGGGTGTGGGTGGGTGGGGTGTGGGTGTGGGTGTGGGTGTGGGTGTGGGGTGGGGGTGTGGGTGTGGGTGTGGGTGTGGGTGTGGGGGGGTGGGGTGTGGGTGTGGGTGTGGGTGTGGGTGTGGGTGTGGGGTGTGGGTGTGGGTGTGGGTGTGGGGTGTGGGTGTGGGGGGTGGGTGTGGGTGTGGGTGTGGGTGTGGGTGTGGGTGGGGGTGTGGGTGTGGGGGGGGGGGTGTGGGTGTGGGGGTGGTGGGGGGTGTGGGTGTGGGTGTGGGGTGGGTGGGGTGTGGGTGTGGGTGTGGGTGTGGGGTGTGGGTGTGGGTGTGGGTGTGGGTGTGGGTGTGGGTGGGGGTGTGGGTGTGGGGTGTGGGTGTGGGGTGGGGGGGGTGTGGGTGTGGGGTGGGTGGGGGTGGGGGGGTGGGGGGGTGGGTGTGGGGGTGGGTGTGGGTGTGGGTGTGGGTGTGGGTGTGGGTGTGGGTGTGGGTGTGGGTGTGGGTGTGGGTGGGGGTGGGGGGTGTGGGTGTGGGTGTGGGGTGGGGTGGGTGTGGGTGTGGGTGTGGGTGTGGGTGTGGGTGTGTGTGTGTGTGTGTGGTGCGTGCGTGCGTGCGTGCGTGCGTGCGTGCGTGCGTGCGTGCGTGCGTGCGTGCGTGCGTGCGTGGTAGGTAGGTAGGTATGTATGTATGTATGTATGTATGTATGTATGTATGTATGTATGTATGTATGTATGTATGTATGTATGTATGTATGTATGTATGTATGTATGTATGTATGTATATATATATATATATAGATATAGATATAGATATAGATATAGATATATATATATATATATATATATATATATATATATATATATATATATATATATATATATATATCTTTATCTATATCTATATCTATATCTATATCTATATCCATATCTATCTATATCTACATCTACATCTACATCTACATCTACATCTATATCTATATCTATATCTATATCTATATCTATATCTATATCTATATCTATATCTATATCTATCTATATCTATATCTATATCTATATCTATATCTATATCTATATCTATATCTATATCTATATCTATATCTATATCTATATCTATATCTATATCTATATCTATATCTATATCTATATCTATATCTATATCTATATCTATATCTATATCTATATCTATATCTATATCTATATCTATATCTATATCTATATCTATATCTATATCTATATCTATATCTATATCTATATCTATATCTATATCTATATCTATATCTATATCTATATCTATATCTATATCTATATCTATATCTATATCTATATCTATATCTATATCTATATCTATATCTATATCTATATCTATATCTATATCTATATCTATATCTATATCTATATCTATATCTATATCTATATCTATATCTATATCTATATCTATATCTATATCTATATCTATATCTATATCTATATCTATATCTATATCTATATCTATATCTATATCTGATATAGATATAGATAGATATAG
>JAXIVJ010018297.1:0-23646 GCA_036785665.1 Chirona hameri | reverse complement strand
CCCTGGTTCCAAAGTTCATATGGCAGTTTGCTAACTCCAGCTCCTAAAAGTTGGTATGGCCAAGCCATACCTGTCATACTGCATTCTCCATTCTTGTAAAGTGCCTTTTAATCCGTTTTGTTTGTCCCTTTCTACCCTTGGGGGGGGGGGGGGGGGTCCTTTCAACGCTCGGGAAGGGGCCCTTTCGAGGCGCCCCCTCCCCCTTAGACGAAATCCTGGCTACGTGCTTGTATGTATGTATATATATATATATATATATATATATATATATATATATATATATATATATATATATATATTTCACACCTCTGCCGCGGATTTTACGATTTGCGGTATCATACTTTAATAAACTGTCCTTTAATTCTGGTTTGTCTTTTGATCATTTTCGTCTTTTCATATACTTTCGAAAGTGAAGCTGATTTAACCGCGATACATACATCTAATAATGGTGTCGCCGTGGTCCAGGCTTTGCAATGCTTGAGGAGGCAACGCGCCTCGCCTACATTACCCTGGCTCTCCGGACATTCGGCCTTGACACCACCTGCTGTGCCGCGGCACACTCTCCGATGTTATGCCGCCCTCTTCTCCTCTTCCCCCTCCCCAGTACGCGCACCGACCCGGCTGCGGGCTGACACAATCAGGACATCCCTATTCGGGCAATTCCATTTCACGCATACCTATCGCGACCGTAGCGCCACGTGGTGCCACTAGAAGATACATAATAGACCGATTGTACATGCGGTACAGGAAACTGAACAAATAAACCGAAAACAAAACGCTCTATTCGTCGTTACTCTATGGTAGTTTAACCCTCGCCCTACGGGCAAGGGGGGGCTCACAGGCCCCCTTGAAGTTTTTCTTGAATAGCTTTTTACACGTGCGGCGCATCTTGCTGACATTTTTGGTAGCTGAATTTACAACAATTATACGTATGCTGTACATTTTTTTATTTATTGAAATTGGTTCAGTAGTTTGGGAGATAATCATGTTTCGATGACGTCATGTTGGTGAAGAAAAAAAACAAATTTGAAAAATGGTACAAAAAAGAGTTTTAAAGTAAATTGCAAAGGCAATTCACCAAATATACAAAATGGCATTATCTTTAAAATGGCAATCTCGGATTTGCAAAATGTTGGGTTTTTGACCCCTAAAATAAAAAAAACACGTTTTTTTTGGGGGAAAAATCCCACAAAATCAAAATTTTCAAATATGTTAGAAAAACCGGAATATAGTGAGAGAACTGAGTATGGACAATACCCATACCAAATTTCAAATCAATATCTTCATATTTGACTGAGTGATGGCTCCCTAAGTGTAAGAAACTGATTACGTCATTTTTTATAACTTTTGTATTTATTTATTTTTGACAAGATGCGAACAAATAATTACCTTTTCTGTATTTCTGAGCCAAAACTGGTCTAGGAACATGCCTTTTTATTTACATTTATAAATTTTTAATTTTGAGGTTAGGAATAGCAAAATCGCTGTTCTGGACGTGGTAAATCCGAGGTCATTCACTTGACCTGGAAGGTCACCCGTTGACCTGAAACCTAAAAATCGCATACTGTTAGATTCCTCTCATGACAGGCAGCATGCTGGTTCTTACCGCATTGCTCTAAGTTGCTTGGTTTGTAAGTTAACAGGGGGGCCTGTCAGGTAGGTGAAAAAAGCTCCCGTAGGGCGAGGGTTAAAGCCTATCTGACGTCGCAAGTAGCTCTGAAGTTAACTAAAGCCTTGTTAGTTACACGCTTTAAAATATATCTTTACCTGACTGCCACGTTGTGGTAAGTTCAACCCAGTATCAAATGACAAGTACCATATTTCCGGTACAACTCAGCATTTTAACCGTGGTAAACCTGAACTTATTTTATCATTGGCCGCGATAACACTAACAGTGCCAAGGTGACAGGGGAGGTGAGAATTGAGGTAAACACCAAATGACAGCAGCATTGTTGCTCGTTTTCGTTGGGAAACGGGAGGGCATGATGTAAACAGTTAGCTCGCGCACAGTTCATGAACGCTAATGTATCTGTCATGCAACACAAATACTTTGTGTTGGCGAAAAAGAATCACCTTGCAAATGAAAAATAGCACAAACAAATACTGTTGGTGAACTGTGCACGATCACATATACAACACCAAGCCCTGGTAAAACACCAGCCCTGGTAAAACACCAGCCAAAACACCGCAGTGCCCTTCGCGAGCTGAACAACGTCCGTCGTTTGTTGCTTTGCATACGTTGCGCTCAAGTGTTCAAAAGTGTTAAGTATATCACTCAGACTGGTTATTGATTCAATTTTTTTGGAACGATTCAATCATGATTCATTTTGGAATCTGAATGATGCAATCACCGTTCGATTCACGGATACAATTTTGAGAATTGATTCCTTCCGATTCAAAGAACCAAAACACATATTTTAATCCATTCACGTTTTATTCAACATTTAAATATATGGGGTGAATTTATTTAAAAAAAAAATGGAAACATGCATATAATATGATCATTAAAACATTGTTACAGCAATAGTATTTCAGTATAAATGAATGTAGCCACTGGGACTGCATGTATTTGCACAATTTACCAGTGCATTTGAATCGTTAAATCTTTTGATTCTATCAGCCTTGATTTGATGCGGGTTTTGATTCAATCACGATTAATGAATCAACAGATCTGGTAGTGAATCAATTATGTTTTGATTCAAGAAATTTTGATTGAACGATTCCAATCGATTCAATCAGTGTCGAATAAATAACCAGTCTGACTGTGTATGCCATTGGTATGCACCTAGTCCTAGATGAACCGTATACCCGCCTAGCGTACGTCATCCTTGAATATAAATGACACGCAGTCATACGTCATACATACACAGGCAATGACAGGCAGCCGTTAGGTAGGGCCACTCTAATAAATGAGTCTATGGCAACGGCAAACCAGCATTCGGGCAATTTACCTTCAAAAACACAATGAACACGCTCCCGAAAACCGCTGCAGGCAGCGCTCAGTACAAGAGCGCTACGGGGGACGGGGAAGTAGGAGGATAATTATCTTTAATGGCAGTTCATCCTAGTCGACCAACCCAGCCCACAACGTCAGATGACGTCACAGGACTGTAACACACTGAACAATGATCCGACTCAAAGCAGCGCAAGGGCAATGTTTAACATACTTATAACTATCACTCGGCCTCGATCGCTGATCATTTGAATTCAATAGGCAAGTATTCAGGGGCGTAGCCAGCATTTTTCGAGACGGGTGCATCCGGTCGGGGGGCCCCGTCACAGGGGGGGGGGGGGGGGCAGTCCCCATAAATATCCAAAACGGCATTTGGGCCCATTCCAGGCCTGAGAGGGCCATAGGCGTACCCAGGATTTCGCTAAAGTAGTACCCACGGCCAGTTTTATGGGCCTCCGGAGCGTCAGGGCCCCTTTCCTAGATTGAGGGCCCTTTTACCCCCTTCTTCAGCGAAACAAATGTTGCTGTGCTGGGGGTTGGGTAAATCATTAAAATGCGTTGTTGAGCGCGAGGGTAAATAATGCAAATACAAAGTTAATCCCAGATCCGACATGTTTTTAAGTCGTGATTTGAAGGAAAGGAAAGTATCCTGAAGGTTGAAACGGTTCTTATCTGGCTAAAAAGAGACCTCTATGCACGGGTGGAGTTCCCTATTCAAATGGTAAGGCCACTGCCCCACCAACTTTGTGTTTTGCCTCACCAACTCCTGTCAGATTTGGAGGTCATCCGGCATTAAAATGGTAATTTTCAACTCAACCAAGCAACACAACCAAGCAAAATTACATTTTGTCCCACCAACTTTCTTGCAAAAGCTCCACCCATACCTCTATGGGTCTGTTGGGCCCACTGAGGCCTTGGAAGATCGGTCTTGAAGGGCCTAGCAGGGATCCCCACAGACCGACCAAGAGCACCCTCAATCTCGAAGTCCCCTGGGGGCGGCTGAGTGCACCACCCTCAGGCCGATCGAAGGCCCCTTGAGCCGACTGAAGGGCCCCTCAGCCGGTCAAGGGGCCCTCAAGCCGACCTAGGGTCAGGGGCGGCGCTAGCCCTTTGAGACTATGTAGGCAAGGCACTGGGCTCCCTCAGGACGACCGAGGGCCATTTGGACTGTCCAAGGTTCATCTTAGGCCGGCCAAGGTCCATCTCAGGCCGAATGTGGGCCCTTCAGGCAGACCGAGGGCACCTTCATGCCGACTGAGGACCTTCTAAAGCCGGCCGAGGGCCATCTCAGGCCGACCAAGCGCCTCCTTAGGCCATCCTTAGGCCATCCTAGGACGACCAATGGCCTCTCAGGCCGACTGAGGAGTGGCGGTCCCTCAGACCGACAGAAGGCCCTCAGGGCTCAGGCAGTCTGAGGGCAACCTCATGTAAACCAAGGACACCCTCAAACCAGACGAGGGCCATTTCAGGCCAACCGAGGGTCCCTCAGGCCATCCGAGGGCTATCCTAGGACGACTAAGGGTCCCTCAGACCGACTGAGTGCCCCTCAGTCTGACTGGGCCCTTCAGGTCGACTGAGGCCCCTTGGGCCGACTCAGGGCCCCTCAGATCGACTCAGGGCCCCACAGGCCGAAGGCCCCCTCAGGACGACTGAGGATCCCCTCAGGCCGACTCAGGGCCCCTCAGGCCGATTGAGGGCCCTTCAGGTCGACTGATGGCCCTCTCAGGCCGACTGAGGGCCCCTAAGGTCAACTGAGGGTCCACTGGGACTAAATCAGACCGACTGAGGGACCCTAAGGCCTACTGAGGGCCCCTTCAGGGCGACTGAGGGTCCCTCAGGCCAACGGAGGGCTCCTCAGGCCGACGTAGTGCTCCTCGGGCCGACAGGGCCCCCTCCGACCGCCTGAGGGCCCCCTAAGGCCGACTGATGGTCCCCTTAGACTAACTCAGGCCGACTACAGGCCCCTTCAGGGCGACTGAGCGCCCACTAAGGCCGACTGAGGGCCTCTCAGACTAACTCAGGCCGACTGGGGGCCCTAAGGCCGACTAAGGGCCCCTTCAGGGCTACTGAGGGTCCCTCAGGCCAACTGAGGGCCCCTCAGTCCGACTGAGTGTCTCTTCAGGGCGCTTCAGGGCGGCTCTCAGGCCGACTGAGGAGTGACGATCCCTCAGACTGACAGAAGGCCCCTCAGGACTCAGGCAGTCCGAGGGCAACCTCATGTAAACCAAGGCCACCCTAACACCAGACAAGGGCCATATCAGGCCAGCCAAGGGTCCCCCAGGCCATCCGAGGGCTATCCTAGGACGACTAAGGGTCCCTCAGACCGACTGAGTGCCTCTCAGGCTGATTTGGGCCCTTCTGGCGGACTGAGGGCCCCTTGGGCCGACTCAGGGCTCCCAAAGGTCGACTGAGGGCCCCCTCAGGCCGACTGAGGGCCCCCTCAGGTCGACTGAGGGCCCCTTCAGACCGACTGAGCCCCCCCACGGGTTGACCGATCGTCCCTCAGATCGACCGAGGGTTTGTCTGGCCAGCTAAGGGCCCCTTAGACAAAAATAAAATGGGCCCCTCAGCTCAACGGGGTACCCGCGGGTGTCCAGGGTACCCCTTGGATACGCCCTTGGAGAGGGCCCACGCCAGGTCTGAGAGGGCCCATTCCAGGCCTGAGAGGGCCCTCGAAAGCGTTCTTCCTCCTTATCATAGGGCTCTCTGACAGACTAGGAGGGTCCTGGTATTGTGCGAGAGGGCTTTGGATCCGATTCTCTCATGGTATTTTACAACAACATACAATGACGGCCGCCAGACCGTGTGGTTGCAGCCGGGCATAGGGAGCCCGGCAAAATATCCCGGGTGCATGAGCACCATTTGCACCCCCCTGGCTACGCCTCTGCAAGTATTATATGTAAGGTAATTGCTTTAACGCAAACAAATCTGCGTCAATCACTGAAAATAAGAACGGAATAAATAACTCGTGAAATGTTACCAAAGACGCAATCGACGAGTCATGATAGCAAATTTCAAGACATGTTATACAGTCATAAACTTTACAATACACAAGATGTAAGGAACTGATTTCAACCTTAATGCCATCTGCTTGTAGGCGTTTCAAAATAGTGAAATTAAATAAATAAATTTAATAATTCTTACTCATCAATTCATGAATGAAACATAATTAAGAGGAAATCGAATGAAATGAATTCAAAATGAATAAATAAACTCAACACAATTAGTAAATTTTAACTCTTGGCACCGCTCCCTGCAAGCATTGACTGGTGATGTTCGCAACCTCTTCGTTAAAACTTGGCAAACCTACTGCAAAACTAACTTAAATTATAACATAGCTAAAACACCAACACCGTCTCAAAATTCTGCCGATGGAAGAGTCGGAAAACCCACTGTGCCATGCATGCTGAGGAAACCTCCCGGTGAGCGGCCGCCACCCGCCACGCGACCCCGGCCGCCGCGCCGTCCGGCTGACCCGGATCCGCCCCGGGCGGTGGTGGCGCCGCCGCCGCCGCTCCGGTTCGCCGCCGGCCGCGGGGGTGTCTGGGCGGCGGCGGGGGGGGGGGGGGGGGGGTGTCTGGCAGGCCGACCGTCGGCGACCTCTCCCCGAATAGCCGGCCGCGGTGCCGACACGGCCGCCGCCGCCGCCGCCGCCGCCGCCCGGGGCACATTCCGGCAGCGGCCACTTCCGGCCGGCGGCGGCGGCGCCACGCCCTGCGGCGGTCCCGGTGACGCGTGACGTCAGCATTGATAACGGCCCGCGAGACAGGGACACACCGACACTCCAGGCCATGGGTGGAGCTTTTTCAAGAAAGTGGGTGGGGCAAAATGTCATTTTGTTTGGTTGTTTGTTTGGTTGAGGTGAGAATGACCATTTTAATGCCGGATGACTTATAAATCTGACATGAGTTGGTGGGGAAAAACACAAAGTTGGTGGGGCAGTGGCCCCACCATTTGAATAGGAAACTCCACCCGTGCTCCAGGCAATGAGGAATTCAAGAGAACAATGTGGCAGCAGTATATACGAACATCAGCATGGACACGACCTTCGGTACACATTGTAGACGAGGGAAACCAAAACTGAAAATGGCGCATGACTCTATTTTTTAAAATAAATATAACGCAATGAGTTGACATTAATGAAAAAAATGTTGATTATATGCAAATGAGGGTGTTGAACACATTCACTAGCCACTGAGCCAGTATTGCAAGCTTTCCGGACGGTTCCCGAGCTCATTTTGACAGTTTCCGACAGTGCATTACAAAATCACTACTGAGAAGCAGCGTTACCGGCCAGAGACTCAGAGTTCGAGGTTCAGATGGCAGACAAGAACATTGTACCCATTTTCAGCCTGACTGATGCGGTTATCAGGCGCGGATCCAGTATTTCGGTCAGGGGCTCACATTCAAAAAGTTGCGCCCTGCGGGCGCGCTTGGCGGGCGATACATGGGCGCGCCCCGGCTCGGGGGGGGGGGGTGGGGGGGGGGGCTATCGCCCCCTCCCCTAGATCCGCACCTGGTTTTCACAGCCTAGAATCCCAGTTGTTCGATACCAATTCAGGTTTTATGTTGTAATCATCCGACCGGAAATAGTTCACCTTCAACATTAGTTTTAAACTGAGATCGCAGTTTTGTAGCCCGTGTTGGGAAACTCTTATCTGCAAGTTTTCTTGACTGAAAAGACTCTCCAGTGAATTTGTTTGATTTTTTGGCGAAGGAATGCGGTGCTGGCGAAATAATGTGGTGCTGGATCTAGCCCGGGCAGAGGCCAATCAGCCAATCAGCTTGCAGCTGGTGCTAGCAAACGAACCGCCGGCCGCCGGTTGGCACATCTCTAATGCGAGTCTATCCTTACGCGACTAGTTTCGAATCTGACAACCATTTTTTAAATTCGCGTGACGTCAGGACTCTGACTAAGAGAGTATGCATATAGTTTTGATAAACAATAATAATTTACGGCCTTCTGTCATGCATCGGCGCGATATAAGGCCATTTTTGACAATATAAAATGACATTGTATTACAAAATATAATCAAATCGTGTCTGGGAAAAATTATCCAAGGTGAACTATTTCCTTTAAAAGCTTGTTTTAATAAGTTATCGGTCTAGGGTTGCGGGGCACTCTCAAAATAACGAATTCAGGCAGAGACGGCACCATTTAACTCGGTGACGCCTCAAGCGCACCACCTGTGACCATGTCGTGATATGCCGACATTCTGTGACCATGTCGTGATATGCCACGTGTCGGTGTCATATGGCATTTGTGACACGTGTCGTGGTGCCAGGTGTCGGCGGCAACGCCCAGGATAGCGCGAAACACGGGGCACCACACGACACCGACCTGACTCTGAAATGTCAGCGCCTGGGAACTCCACCGTGAAATGATCCGCGGGATTCATCAGCAAATCGCAACTGCTTTTCTTAGAGTTGCACGGAGTCATACCGACATTGCACCGAAACGCCAATGACTAAAGTCGACTAGCCTGACTGAGCTGCAGGATTCATTAGGAAGCCACAAACTACTTTTCTTGGAGGTGCATGGAGTCATACGGCGTTATACCGAAGTGCCAATGACTGGAAGGTCGACTGACCTGACTGGCTTGCGGGATTCATTGGGAAATCGCAAACTGCTTTTCTTAGAGGCGTATGACAAAGTCACACGACATTTCAC
Source organism: Chirona hameri (assembly GCA_036785665.1). NCBI lineage: Eukaryota > Metazoa > Arthropoda > Thecostraca > Balanomorpha > Balanidae > Chirona > Chirona hameri. The sequence continues at coordinate 15,022 of JAXIVJ010018297.1, read as the reverse complement.
TCGTACCAATACCACGTCGACCACAGTCGCCGTCATTGGCATGGCAGCCATAGACCAGGGATTCTGCCTGGACCTGACCCCATCTACCAATGAAGGGCGGCCACTCAGGTCACGGACAGACGCCATGCCGCCGGCGCCAGCCACGACTGTACCCCGGCCCGAGCTCGAACTGACGGGTGTAGATAACAGTCGGAATCGCCGCCGGAGCCGCCGCTACGGAGCAGTCAAGTGGCTGGTCGTTACCGGGAGGGGGGGGGGGGGGGGGGGGGGAGTCCGGGTCAAAGGGCGACACGACGACAGACCACCAGCGGTGTGGATAACGTCCACCCGGAGACGGAAACGTAGCCGGAGCCGGAGCCGGAGCCGGAGACGGAGACGGAGCCAGAGCAGGAGCCGGACGGGGGCCGGAGTTAGGGGCCGGAGCAGGAGCCGGACGGGGGCCGGAAAAGGGGCCCGGAGCAGGAGCCGGACGGGGGCCGGAGTTAGGGACGGGGCAGGAGCCGGACGGGAGCAGGAGCCAGAACCGGGGCTTGAGCCGGAGCTGGAGCTGGAGCCGGAGCCGGAGCCGTGGCTGGAGGGAGCCGTGACGGGAGCCGTGGCTGGAGGGAGCCGTGACGGGAGCCGTGGCTGGAGGGAGCCGTGACGGGAGCCGTGGCTGGAGGGAGCCGTGACGGGAGCCGTGGCTGGAGGGAGCCGTGACGGGAGCCGTGGCTGGAGCCGGGGTATTCCGGCAATCAGCGCGGAAAAGCCCGCCGGTCGGTCCGCCAGCTGAGCTCGCAGGCACGTCCGACGACGTCCGGAGCCAGGAGAGATCACCTCAGGTCACGTAGCGGGTTAGAGTCGTATGCAAAATATAAATAGCGTAAATATAATGTATTGATTGGGATCATATACACCCAGGATCAGGATATTATCATAATATTCTGGTTGTTGGTGCCCTATGATTACCTCGTATCCGTACCAGCACACCGATCAACACAATGCTCAACACAATATGACTTGACGGAAAGCGATGAAAAAGATCCCTCGGTTTCCGGATGCATGCAGTAGTTAAGACTTAGCACTTCGCAGTGGCATTTGGCGCATCGTGACTAATGACGATGATAATTACAGTTTATGAAGACAAGTGCTGTTGTCACGCGTGCCACTGATGTTGCAGATTATTACTGCCTGGCAGCATGTAGCTTAATGCACATTGTGCTACAATTAGATGGCGGATACAATGCGACTTAACCCGCGCCCTGGTGGGCCTCTGAGACAACTTCGCCATGGTGGGGGGGGGGGGGGGGGGTCAAAAGACCCCCAGACGAACTCGACAACTAAAGGTACTAGAAAGACGCGGAAAAGAGCGTTCGAAAGCTCTCGACATGGACATTCGAAGTTACTTCGGGTGTTTTTTTTCCTCAGGTGAACATTGAGGTCACCAGAGGTCATCAAAGGTCAAATTTGCCACTTTTTGGACATCGGCTTCAAACATTCCCAAATATCTCGGAAACTATGATAGCTAGAAACAAATGGAAAAAGCAATAGCAAGACATTTAAATTTGCAATCGGCGTGATGTCCTCAAATTTGACATCAGCTCAATATTTAAGGCTCCAGAGACCAGAGGTCATGCAAAGTAAAAAAGTCTGATTTGGGCAAAACTGTTTTTCGCAAATAACTTGTGACTGAATCCAGATAGGTCAATACTGTTGTCCCCATCGTGTTTATCTCATCAAGGAGCATCGTAACATATTACATGTGACCTAGTTAGGTCAAATTCCAAATTTGACAACAGGTCAAGGTCATTCGGTGACCCAGGTAGGTCATGTTGCATATTGCATTTAGGGCGACGCGGCTTGACGAGCAAAACACAGTGATGCCATCCAATAGTCTCTATCTTTATTCTATCAATAGTTATTAGCAAAACATTGATGATGACCTCAGATGACCTCATATGACCTTGCAGGGGTCACTGAGCAGCAATTGCACCTGGGTCATCAATAATGAGCTAAAATAACATGATTATGAAATAATTTACCTGATACCATGCAGATTTGTTGAATAGTAAGCATTTATATATTTTCCCATTCACTTATAATGGGGAGGTCAGAAAATGTACCTGACCTTAGGTCACCGACATACAAAATCCGAGATAAACGAGTTGGAGGTACTCATGACCTCATGATATCCTGCAAGTTTCAAATCTTTCCGACCAAAACTGTAGCTTTGGCACGATCACAAACATTTTAGGAGGTAAGGTGACTTCAAGTGACGTGGTGACCTCACCTGACATGACCTGGGGTAAAACTTTAACAAAGTGGGGGAAATTGATGCCCAACCAGCTATGCAAAATTTGTCGGCGCTCCGCGCCGCCGTTTTCCTGCTATGATCGAAAAACCGCCGGGGGGTCAAAATGCCCCCACCAGGGCGCGGGTTAACGCAGTAGGTCGATCGACCAATATGGCCCTCAAGATTTAAGAATAGACATAACGGCATTGTACATTTGTAACAAGAACGTCACAAGTGCCATCACACACACGCAAGTAGGTCCTCCTCAGTCCTCACTCATCATAGCCTGGGACGTTGGACATTGGTCGCACAATACCAAAATGCTGACGAAAAGGCGTCGTTTCTGTGCCCAGGAATGAGAATGAAAACATGTCTTGTGAATATGACATATCACATAACCTCATTTCATTCTCTGAAGGCGGGTTCCGGTGCTACGATTCGATGCAGGCATTGCAGTCAGCAGAAAGTGAAGTGAGAAAGTGTAAACGTGAAGTGTGCCACTATCCTAGACATCTCACCCAACCTTCGTCTTAGACATCTCACGCAACGCTTTAGACAGAGGCATCGTCGCGATTTCAAGAAAATACGTAAACAAAATACCAAGGAAAGACGAAGCTTTCTTGGTCGGGTGTCATAAGCCAGAACATCACCCATTCACCCGGGTGTTATAAGCCAGAACATCACCCATTCACCCGGGTGTCATAAGCCAGAACATCACCCATTCACCCGGGTGTCATAAGCCAGAACATCACCCATTCACCCGGGTGTCATAAGCCAGAACATCACCCATTCACCCGTGTGTCATAAGCCAGAACATCACCCATTCACCCGGGTGTCATAAGCCAGAACATCACCCATTCACCCGGGTGTCATAAGCCAGAACATCACCCATTCATCCGGGTGTCATAAGCCAGAACATCACCCATTCACCCGGGTGTCATAAGCCAGAACATCACCCATTCACCCGGGTGTCATAAGCCAGAACATCACCCATTCACCCGGGTGTCATAAGCCAGAACATCACCCATTCACCCGGGTGTCATAAGCCAGAACATCACCCATTCACCCGGGTGTCATAAGCCAGAACATCACCCATTCACCCGGGTGTCATAAGCCAGAACATCACCCATTCACCCGGGTGTTATAAGCCAGAACATCACCCATTCACCCGGGTGTCATAAGCCAGAACATCACCCATTCACCCGGGTGTCATAAGCCAGAACATCACCCATTCACCCGGGTGTCATAAGCCAGAACATCACCCATTCACCCGGGTGTCATAAGCCAGAATATCACCCATTCACCCGGGTGTCATAAGCCAGAACATCACCCATTCACCCGGGTGTCATAAGCCAGAACATCACCCATTCACCCGGGTGTTATAAGCCAGAACATCACCCATTCACCCGGGTGTCATAAGCCAGAACATCACCCATTCACCCGGGTGTCATAAGCCAGAATATCACCCATTCACCCGGGTGTCATAAGCCAGAACATCACCCATTCACCCGTGTGTCATAAGCCAGAACATCACCCATTCACCCGGGTGTCATAAGCCAGAATATCACCCATTCACCCGGGTGTCATAAGCCAGAACATCACCCATTCACCCGGGTGTCATAAGCCAGAACATCACCCATTCACCCGGGTGTCATAAGCCAGAACATCACCCATTCACCCGGGTGTCATAAGCCAGAACATCACCCATTCACCCGGGTGTTATAAGCCAGAACATCACCCATTCACCCGGGTGTCATAAGCCAGAACATCACCCATTCACCCGGGTGTTATAAGCCAGAACATCACCCATTCACCCGGGTTTCATAAGCCAGAACATCACCCATTCACCCGGGTGTCATAAGCCAGAACATCACCCATTCACCCGGGTGTCATAAGCCAGAATATCACCCATTCACCCGGGTGTCATAAGCCAGAACATCACCCATTCACCCGGGTGTCATAAGCCAGAACATCACCCATTCACCCGGGTGTCATAAGCCAGAACATCACCCATTCACCCGGGTGTCATAAGCCAGAACATCACCCATTCACCCGGGTGTCATAAGCCAGAACATCACCCATTCACCCGGGTGTCATAAGCCAGAACATCACCCATTCACCCGGGTGTCATAAGCCAGAATATCACCCATTCACCCGTGTGTCATAAGCCAGAACATCACCCATTCACCCGTGTGTCATAAGCCAGAACATCACCCATTCACCCGGGTGTCATAAGCCAGAACATCACTCATTCACCCGGGTGTCATAAGCCAGAACATCACCCATTCACCCGGGTGTCATAAGCCAGAATATCACCCATTCACCCGGGTGTCATAAGCCAGAACATCACCCATTCATCCAGTAAGTAGACCAAGCGCTCCACAATTGCAATGGTAGGTCAAAGTCAACATACCACGAGCAAGTGCTATCATAACCAAAGTAGGGTGGATAAGCTATACCGGGTCCTCCGTGTCGATTGTTGTCCCCTATAACCGCCACCACCCCCAGGCTCCGCCCCCGGTCGGCACGTGACCCGGCAAGTGACCCGGAATGGAATCAAATTACGAACTTGCTACATGCTTAGTGCTTACGTAAGTGATTATATAAGTGACTTCCGATGAAAAGCAACGGTCATTAACATTATGCATATGTTCCTCGACGGCCTACAATGGCGTTCCTCGTACTCCCTTGATGTATAATGCAGTACAGCGGGGTATTCCCCTACCAATTAAACAGAGGCGGGCTAATCGCCTAATCCAACCTCTAAAACATGGTCAAGGCGGCAACGTCAGCGACGGCATCACGTCACGTCCTGTCACGTCCCATCACGTCATGCCACGTAACGTTCTTTCACGTACGTCACGTCACGCCCTTTCACGTACGTCACGTCACGCCCCTTCACGTACGTCACGTCCCATCACGTCACGTCCTGTCACGTCGGCCGGCGGCGAGTTTCCGGCGGAAGCTGCGTCACCTGCCGAGATGGCCAGGGCGATGGCAGCGGGGCTGTCACCACCGCACGCGACGCGACACGAGGAGACGAGACACCATGCGACGAAAGGCGACGAGACGCGACGCGACGCGACGAGACGCGACGAGACGCGACGCGACGCGACGAAAGGCGACGAGACGAGACGAGACGCGACGAGACACCCTGGCCACCAGGCCACGTGGCGCTGTCACCAGGCCACGAGGTGCTGTCATGAGTAGGGTGATAGGGCACCCTACTCATGATACCTGGCTTATGTGGCACGAGGGTAAAGGTGACGGCAGCGTTGACGGTGGCGTTGACAGTGACAGTGACAGTGACAGTGACAGTGACAGTGACAGTGACAGTGACAGTGACAGTGACAGTGACGGTGACGGTGACGGACAGTGACAGTGACAGTGACAGCGACGGTGACGGTGACAGTGACAGTGACAGTGACAGTGACGGTAAGTGACAGTGACGGCGACAGTGAATGACAGTGACAGTGACGGTGACGGTGACGGTGACGGTGACGGTGACGGTGACGGTGACGGTGACGGTGACGGTGACGGTGTCCGGACCCGTCCCCTGCCTTCCCAGAGTCAGCCCCTGCACTCCGGCCGGCCGTCACCGTACATGACAAAACGCATCTCTGCGGTCACCACCAGTCACCGCTGGTCACCACCGGTCACCGCCGGTCACCGCCGGTCACTGCCGGTCACCACAAGTCAACACCGGTCACCGCCGGTCACTGCCGGTCACCACAAGTCACCACCGGTCACCACCAGTTACCGCTGGTTACCACCAGTCACCGCCAGTCACCGCCGGTCACCGCCAGTCACCGCCGGGCACCGCCGGTCCCCGCCGGTCCCCGCCGGTCCCCACCGGTCACCGCCGGTCACCGCCGGTCACCAGTCTGCAGTGATTCCCTAACGCACTGCCGGTGACACACGGCACACTGGCGTGTTCAAACGAATCAGCCGCGCCGGCCGAGGCGTTCCCTAGTCGCCTTTCATACGTGATTAAAACCTCGTTAAATAGTTAACCGGTGAGTGGTGAACTGTGGACCGCCTTAATTGGACCAGAAATATCCTGCACCCGGTGACTGGTCTAAATTAAAGCGGATCCAGCCGCTGCGGCGAATAAAATCCCACTTCTTGCCACGCCCCGCAGTTTTAGATGATTTCTCAGCGTCAATGGCGTCGTGATGGTCTCAAAATAAGTAGGAACATATTCAAGTGCACCAGTACTTTGACATTGGACAATATTAGGGGTGCCTGCCAATGACTAGGGACAATGTCTCTAGTGTCCCCCGTGGTGGAGACGCCCATGCTAAGCGCTTATTGATTGCGCCGATGGAGCTATACTAGTTGTTCACGTTACAAGTGTATATATTTACTGACACCGAGTGAAAACGTACCAAAGGAGTGCCATGCTATTACACTGGTGGCAGCGGTGATATATCAGCTGACGCTGCCGACTGCTGAGCATGTCGCGCTGCTGTTACCGACAGCGACACAGCGTTATCAGTCAGTGGGGTGTGGCGGTGCGACAGAACATGACGTCAGCTGGCTGACGTGGTCTGCCTGGTCGCGGCCCATTTTCCTGTGGCTGAGCCAACGCTGACACTGAGGTGACACTGTCGCACCACTATCGCACCACTATCGGTCATCTCTCGTGGTTCGAGGAAGGCAGCCACAGAGGTGAACAATGCCTAGCTTGCAGGAACATAACGGAGGTTGATAAAATTCGAGTAATGACAGGCAGGCCAGTCCACTGTCAAATCAGTGTCATCAGAAAAAGCTCGCACCTTTTCGAAGGCGGACAAACTTGGGAAGCTTTAAATAGAATCACGTCGCATGTTTTCATGTCATCAATTCGAACAATCATCATGCTTCAAACATTCCACCATATCTTCTGGAACTGAGGCAGCTTTCGCTAAAATTGTAGTTCGCTAGGCGCAGCTGGAATTGGCAAAACAGGGGAGAGGGAGGGAGGGAGCGGGGAGGAGGAGGAGAGTGCGACTGCACTGGACGACCGGTGCTGCAGCAGACGGGTAGGTGTACCGCCCGGAGGGAGAGAGAGGAGGGAGGGAGGGCGGCCGTACCCCGCCCCGGGGATGACTCAGACCCCGCCCGCCGGCGCCACGTGGTCAACCCGCGACCAGTCACCCACGTGGCGCCACACGGCTCTCCCCGGCACACGTGGATACATCATAGACGCCGGGTGTGTGCCACCACAACTATTTCGCCACCGTATACGAGTTTCAGCCGGATAAGGATTAGACGGATAGGACGGACAGGACACAACCGTGAGAAACAGACGGTGGCACGATATTGATTCATGCCGGGCACTGTTGGCCTCAGTGGAAACGGCGACCTGGGTGACTAGAAATGGCAGGCCTATCACTCCAAGACGATGTCCTCAAACGTAACACCAGCTGTAACCGTTACTGACACTGGAAAAGGAGCATCAAACGAAAATCACAGTGACCGTTTTATATTTGGGATATTTCAGCTGTGAGCAAGGATAAAGAAGAGTCGAGAACACTTGCGACGAGAGAACACAAAGAGGAAGCATGATATATTCAGGGATAGGGAATATCTGAAAATCTACATGACCGAAAGTGTCGAAAACAGGCGTGAACTATCCAGTATTTTCGACCTTCTCCCGATCGTAAGGCTCTAACAGTGACGTCAGAAGCAGCAGCAGCAAGCATTTAACAGGCACGTGGCTGCGGTGAGGGGAGGGGAGGAGAGGGAGCTGGGAAGGGAGTGAGTGGAGGGGTGTCGGAGCAGTCGGGACAGCTGCACTGGGCGTCACCAAACGTGTCAGCTCACAACTCTGATGGCACGGCGGCATTACCAGCCCACAGATGGCGCTGACAGACGTCAACAACTCGGAGATGACGTCACAAGGAAACTTCAGCCCACAGATGACGACCTTACTATGCGTTCAAAAGGAAAGTTCAGCCCACAGATGACCACCTTACTATGCGTTCAAAAGGAAACTTCAGTCCACAGATGACCACCTTGCTATGCGTTCAAAAGGAAACTTCAGTCCACAGATGACCACCTTGCTATGCGTTCAGAAGGAAACTTCAGCCCACAGATGACCACCTTACTATGCGTTCAAAAGCAAACTTCAGTCCACAGATGACCACCTTACTATGCGTTCAAAAGGAAACTTCAGTCCACAGATGACCACCTTACTATGCGTTCAAAAGGAAACTTCAGTCCACAGATGACCACCTTACTATGCGTTCAAAAGGAAACTTCAGTCCACAGATGACCACCTTGCTATGCGTTCAAAAGGAAACTTCAGTCCACAGATGACCACCTTACTATGCGTTCACAAGGAAACTTCAGCCCACAGATGACCACCTTACTATGCGTTCAGAAGGAAACTTCAGCCCACAGATGACCACCTTACTATGCGTTCAAAAGGAAACTTCAGCCCACAGATGACCACCTTACTATGCGTTCAAAAGGAAACTTCAGTCCACAGATGACCACCTTACTATGCGTTCAAAAGCAAACTTCAGCCCACAGATGACCACCTTACTATGCGTTCAAAAGGAAACTTCAGTCCACAGATGACCACCTTGCTATGCGTTCAAAAGGAAACTTCAGTCCACAGATGACCACCTTACTATGCGTTCACAAGGAAACTTCAGCCCACAGATGACCACCTTACTATGCGTTCAGAAGGAAACTTCAGCCCACAGATGACCACCTTACTATGCGTTCAAAAGGAAACTTCAGCCCACAGATGACCACCTTACTATGCGTTCAAAAGGAAACTTCAGTCCACAGATGACCACCTTACTATGCGTTCAAAAGGAAACTTCAGCCCACAGATGACCACCTTGCTATGCGTTCAAAAGGAAACTTCAGTCCACAGATGACCACCTTACTATGCGTTCAAAAGGAAAGTTCAGCCCACAGATGACCACCTTGCTATGCGTTCAAAAGGAAACTTCAGTCCACAGATGACCACCTTGCTATGCGTTCAAAAGGAAACTTCAGTCCACAGATGACCACCTTACTATGCGTTCAAAAGGAAACTTCAGCCCACAGATGACCACCTTACTATGCGTTCAAAAGGAAACTTCAGCCCACAGATGACCACCTTACTATGCGTTCAAAAGGAAACTTCAGTCCACAGATGACCACCTTGCTATGCGTTCAAAAGGAAACTTCAGTCCACAGATGACCACCTTACTATGCGTTCAAAAGGAAAGTTCAGCCCACAGATGACCACCTTACTATGCGTTCAAAAGGAAACTTCAGCCCACAGATGACCACCTTACTATGCGTTCAAAAGGAAACTTCAGTCCACAGATGACCACCTTGCTATGCGTTCAAAAGGAAACTTCAGTCCACAGATGACCACCTTACTATGCGTTCAAAAGGAAAGTTCAGCCCACAGATGACCACCTTGCTATGCGTTCAAAAGGAAACTTCAGTCCACAGATGACCACCTTACTATGCGTTCAAAAGGAAAGTTCAGCCCACAGATGACCACCTTACTATGCGTTCAAAAGGAAACTTCAGTCCACAGATGACCACCTTGCTATGCGTTCAAAAGGAAACTTCAGTCCACAGATGACCACCTTACTATGCGTTCAAAAGGAAACTTCAGCCCACAGATGACCACCTTACTATGCGTTCAAAAGGAAACTTCAGCCCACAGATGACCACCTTGCTATGCGTTCAAAAGGAAACTTCAGTCCACAGATGACCACCTTACTATGCGTTCAAAAGGAAACTTCAGCCCACAGATGACCGCCTTACTATGCGTTCAAAAGGAAACTTCAGCCCACAGATGACCACCTTACTATGCGTTCAAAAGGAAACTTCAGTCCACAGATGACCACCTTGCTATGCGTTCAAAAGGAAACTTCAGTCCACAGATGACCACCTTACTATGCGTTCAAAAGGAAAGTTCAGCCCACAGATGACCACCTTACTATGCGTTCAAAAGGAAACTTCAGCCCACAGATGACCACCTTACTATGCGTTCAAAAGGAAACTTCAGTCCACAGATGACCACCTTGCTATGCGTTCAAAAGGAAACTTCAGTCCACAGATGACCACCTTACTATGCGTTCAAAAGGAAACTTCAGTCCACAGATGACCACCTTGCTATGCGTTCAAAAGGAAACTTCAGTCCACAGATGACCACCTTACTATGCGTTCAAAAGGAAAGTTCAGCCCACAGATGACCACCTTACTATGCGTTCAAAAGGAAACTTCAGCCCACAGATGACCACCTTACTATGCGTTCAAAAGGAAACTTCAGTCCACAGATGACCACCTTGCTATGCGTTCAAAAGGAAACTTCAGTCCACAGATGACCACCTTACTATGCGTTCAAAAGGAAACTTCAGCCCACAGATGACGACCTTACTATGCGTTCAAAAGGAAACTTCAGCCCACAGATGACCACCTTACTATGCGTTCAAAAGGAAACTTCAGCCCACAGATGACCACCTTACTATGCGTTCAAAAGGAAACTTCAGCCCACAGATGACGACCTTACTATGCGTTCAAAAGGAAACTTCAGCCCACAGATGACCACCTTACTATGCGTTCAAAAGGAAACTTCAGCCCACAGATGACGACCTTACTATGCGTTCAAAAGCAAACTTTACCCCACAGATGACGACCTTACTATGCGTTCAAAAGCAAACTTCAGCCCACAGATGACGACCTTACTATGCGTTGGCGGCTTGCAGGTGTGGTCACCAGATATGATCATCCGGTACCTGATTCACCAGGCGACATCAGCCCACAACTGGAGAAAAACACACGCGGGACTAATGCAAAGCGTCACAGTAGAGAGGTCAAAGTCAGGAGTCGTCGAACTAGCAACCCCCCTGGACTTCTCGCCCCAGACGAGTGCGTCCAGCGCGGTACCTACCTGTCGCTTGAGGATGATGTGCTTGTTCTTCCAGTACTTGACGATGCCGACCGCCTGCAGGGTGCTGACGATGTCGTTCGAGTTGGCGGCCATCTCCTGACTGATGTCTGAAACGGAGCCCCATAAATCATATAAAACAGTGGCGAGGAGACGTAACTGGTCACATAGACACAGTCCACAGGTGCCGACATGTTTGGAGCTTTAACAAACGTTGGTTGTACATAATAGTGGTTTCATGATTGAAAAGCCCCCTTTTCCTACTTAGTTGATTCATATTTAGATTATCTCCTTTTTAGCATTGAAGGGCCTTCAAAGCAAGCAGAAGTTGGTGGGACCAAACACAAATGGTGTGGTAATGGCCCACCAACTGAATAGTAAACTCCGCCCATGGGTACCGAGCGTGACAGAGGTGCGGCGGCCGGCGGACAGGCAAGAAGAGCTGGGCACAAGAATAAACTTACAAGATACACAGTCAATGAACAGTACAGGACAGGAAATTGAGCTCAGCAAATGACAGTTGGAGAAGTGGAAAGCACAGGGGTCGGAGCTAACAGAGCCAACTAGAGAACACGAGTCCAGGACTAGGCCTCAGTACCAGGCCTCAAACGAAGGACATCCAGAGACAGGACCGAAACACCGACGCGCGCACACAGTTATCTGGCATATCTAATGAGGGAAAGTGAACAAAGCTAAATGCCTGCCGTAATTCCGGGGTCGGTGACGGCGGGCCATGGAATGAAATTGACCGTTGGGCGACGGAGCACGTGCGATCAAAGAGCCCTGACGCCGCCACCGTCCCCGGCGGTCACAAAGAGAGACCTGTGCCGCATCCCACTGTGACCATAATTAGGGCACGACGGACACGACGGATCCCCAGACATGACGGGCCACACACAAACCGCTGGAACAGAGGACAAGTGTACCCTGTCATTGAGTGTCCTTTCTCTCGCTTACCATGCGAACTCTCGACGACAGGCGCCGCACGGATACTTCACAAACAGCATTGGAAATAATCTCATCGACTGCGATCACCGTCATTGTCGTGGAAATCACAACTAAAAGCTTTCACATAGCAGCCGCGGCCGAGGGAGAGTTGCGACTGATTGGGAAATGACGTCGTCTCGGTAAGGACAATGAGTGTGATTTCCAGACCCCTGTGGATGGAGTGTGGTGTGACCCAGTTCTGCTGACCCCTGTGGAGTGTGGTGGTGTGACCCAGTTCTGCTGACCCCTGTGGGGTGTGGTGAGGTGACCCAGTCTTGCTGACCCCTGTGGAGTGTGGTGGTGTGACCCAGTCCTGCTGACCCCTGTGGGGTGTGGTGGGGTGACCCAGTCCTGCTGACCCCTGTGGGGTGTGGTGGTGTGACCCAGTTCTGCTGACCCCCTGTGGAGTGTGGTGGTGTGACCCAGTCCTGCTGACCCCTGTGGAGTGTGGTGGTGTGACCCAGTCCTCCTGACCCCTGTGGGGTGTGGTGGGGGTGACCCAGTCCTGCTGACCCCTGTGGAGTGTGGTGGTGTGACCCAGTCCTCCTGACCCCTGTGGGGTGTGGTGGGGTGACCCAGTCCTGCTGACCCCTGTGGGGTGTGGTGGGTGTGACCCAGTCCTGCTGACCCCTGTGGAGTGTGGTGGTGTGACCCAGTCCTGCTGACCCCTGTGGAGTGTGGTGGTGTGACCCAGTCCTGCTGACCCCTGTGGGGTGTGGTGGTGTGACCCAGTTCTGCTGACCCCTGTGGGGTGTGGTGGGGTGACCCAGTCCTGCTGACCCCTGTGGGGTGTGGTGGTGTGACCCAGTTCTGCTGACCCCTGTGGAGTGTGGTGGTGTGACCCAGTCCTCCTGACCCCTGTGGGGGTGTGGTGGTGTGACCCAGTTCTGCTGACCCCTGTGGAGTGTGGTGGTGTGACCCAGTTCTGCTGACCCCTGTGGAGTGTGGTGGTGTGACCCAGTTCTGCTGACCCCTGTGGAGTGTGGTGGTGTGACCCAGTTCTGCTGACCCCTGTGGGGTGTGGTGGTGTGACCCAGTCCTGCTGACCCCTGTGGAGTGTGGTGGTGGTGTGACCCAGTCCTGCCTGACCCCTGTGGGGTGTGGTGGTGTGTGACCCAGTCCTGCTGACCCCTGTGGGGTGTGGTGGGGTGACCCAGTCCTGCTGACCCCTGTGGAGTGTGGTGGTGTGACCCAGTCCTCCTGACCCCTGTGGGGTGTGGTGGGTGTGACCCAGTCCTGCTGACCCCTGTGGGTGTGTGGTGGTGTGACCCAGTCCTGCTGACCCCTGTGGAGTGTGGTGGTGTGACCCAGTTCTGCTGACCCCTGTGGAGTGTGGTGGTGTGACCCAGTCCTGCTGACCCCTGTGGGAGTGTGGTGGTGTGACCCAGTCCTCCTGACCCCTGTGGAGTGTGGTGGTGTGACCCAGTTCTGCTGACCCCTGTGGGTGTGTGGTGGTGTGACCCAGTCCTGCTGACCCCTGTGGAGTGTGGTGGTGTGACCCAGTCCTGCCTGACCCCTGTGGAGGTGTGGTGGTGTGACCCAGTTCTGCTGACCCCTGTGGAGTGTGGTGGTGTGACCCAGTCCTGCTGACCCCTGTGGGGTGTGGTGGTGTGACCCAGTCCTGCTGACCCCTGTGGAGTGTGGTGGTGTGACCCAGTTCTGCTGACCCCTGTGGAGTGTGGTGGTGTGACCCAGTTCCTGCTGACCCCTGTGGAGTGTGGTGGTGTGTGACCCAGTCCTGCTGACCCCTGTGGAGTGTGGTGGTGTGACCCAGTCCTGCTGACCCCTGTGGAGTGTGGTGGTGTGACCCAGTTCCTGCTGACCCCTGTGGAGTGTGGTGGTGTGACCCAGTCCTGCTGACCCCTGTGGAGTGTGGTGGTGTTGACCCAGTCCTGCTGACCCCTGTGGAGTGTGGTGGTGTGACCCAGTCCTGCTGACCCCTGTGGAGTGTGGTTGGTGTGACCCAGTCCTGCTGACCCCTGTGGAGTGTGGTGGTGTGACCCAGTCCTGCTGACCCCTGTGGAGTGTGGTGGTGTGACCCAGTCCTGCTGACCCCTGTGGAGTGTGGTGGTGTGACCCAGTCCTGCTGACCCCTGTGGAGTGTGGTGGTGTGACCCAGTCTCTGCTGACCCCTGTGGAGTGTGGTGGTGTGACCCAGTCCTGCTGACCCCTGTGGAGTGTGGTGGTGTGACCCAGTCTGCTGACCCCTGTGGAGTGTGGTGGTGTGACCCAGTCCTGCTGACCCCTGTGGAGTGTGGTGGTGTGACCCAGTTCTGCTGACCCCTGTGGAGTGTGGTGGTGTGACCCAGTTCTGCTGACCCCTGTGGAGTGTGGTGGTGTGACCCAGTTCCTGCTGACCCCTGTGGAGTTGTGGTGGTGTGACCCAGTTCCTGCTGACCCCTGTGGGAGTGTGGTGGGGTGACCCAGTCCTGCTGACCCCTGTGGAGTGTGGTGGTGTGACCCAGTTCTGCTGACCCCTGTGGAGTGTGGTGGTGTGACCCAGTCCTGCTGACCCCTGTGGAGTGTGGTGGGTGTGACCCAGTTCTGCTGACCCCTGTGGGGTGTGGTGGTGGTGACCCAGTTCTGCTGACCCCTGTGGGAGTGTGGTGGTGTGACCCAGTCCTGCTGACCCCTGTGGGAGTGTGGTGGTGTGACACAGTTCTGCTAGACCCTGTGGGGTGTGGTGGTGTGACCAGTCCTGCTGACCCCTGTGGAGTGTGTGGGGGTGACCCAGTTCTGCTGACCCCTGTGGGGTGTGGTGGTGTGACCCAGTCCTCCTGACCCCTGTGGAGTGTGGTGGTGTGACCAGTTCTGCCACAGCTGGGTCACAGCTGAGCGCACTGAACATCAGCGCCCCCGGCCCCTTACACAAG
>JAXIVJ010018296.1:5000-17500 GCA_036785665.1 Chirona hameri | reverse complement strand
CAGCCACGGGTCAAACATGTCCATCTTGTAGGTGGTCGGGTTGAGCGTGGCGAACGAGTAGATGTAGATGGTGCACTTGTGGGGATCGAGATCATCGACGGTCACCTTACCGGCGCCTGGGGGGGGGGGGGGGTGAAAGGTGGTCATATTACGTAGGTCGTGCGAAGAAATTTAATAATATCGGGCATTTGACGGCACTATCTGTTGCTGATACCTGTCCAACTCACCGATCACAGTGGTGAGTTTGGCGATTTAGCTCGCATAAAGTCCGGAAGCATGAGTTTCGGAATCCTATTTTTTCACCGATACCAATTGGAAATTGTCTGAATGTTTCGAAAATCGCCATGGTTTATCGATTTGAAAGCCTTATGACACTGAAACATGCGGTCAAAGTGGCGTCTTCCGCACAGAGCCAGTAGCTGGCAGAATGTGTGATGTTATAAAACGTGACAAATACGGCACAATCGGAACTCGTCAGCTCAAATAAGTTGTATAACACCGAGCAGAGACTTCATTGAATTTATTTCAGGGCTAATAACTTCCCGGATTACAAAGCTTCGGTTTGGTCGACTTCGCATATCACAAATAAGTTTCGTTGATTTTTGTTTTCATTTTGAAGTAGAAAATCAACGCTAAGGAGAAATCAAACCTATACAGCCATAAAAAGTACCTCGAGCTACTTCGGATACAATGTGTTGCTCTTGCCACCTTGCACCTCCTTGCTCGTTATATAGACGCTCAAACATGGTCAATTTGGAACAATAGTTGCATACATGGTGGTGCCGTTAGTGCCGTATTCGGCACCAACGCAATGCATGCTTTGCACCTGCACCATGATTTCGCCACTTTTTTTTTTATAAAAAAACATAAAAATTCGCTTTCAGCGCTCAAAAGTACCCCAGGGTACGTTTTAGGTGTCGTAAGTGACCCCGGTGAATTTATGCGGAAGGGAAAATGTCAGGCTCATATGGCATATGCTCCAAAAACATACAATGCCACGAGTTTTCAAAATTATCATTGCTTAGGGCCCTAGGGGCATTTTTTTAACGCAAAACTCGCTTTCAGTGCCGAAAAGTACCCCAGGGTACGTTTTGGGTGCCGTAAGCGAACCCCGTGAATTTATGCGCGCTAAATCGCAAAATTCACCACTGTGCGATGTGACGATCGCCCACCGAATGAGCTATCCCATGCGTACTCCACGCCTGTCGGAATGGCTTATCCTCGACTTATTTCCTATACATTCCGTGGTTTCGTATTTGGATAATGATTTTGCTTATTTCTCGCGGTACGACCATTCGACTCACACAAAGATAGCACTTTTAGAAAGCAATGCAAGTCCCATATAACATTTAAATACAAGTATTCTACCACACATTGTTCCATAAGGTTCCTCGCCTTTCTTTGGTCACCAACATCGCTCGCGACTTTGCGGCATAAAATCGACCAGTAATCCTACTAACCGGAAATATAATCCGTACCGCCCACGTGTACTAGTGAACTTTGATTAGACCTTGTGCTATCAATCACTTTTTGCGCTTTCCCAGAAGGTTCCCAGTTCTGCGTTTTCCCAGACTTGAATGCCCAAACAGAAGTGACGATAGTATGCATACAGTGTTCGGTAAATCGTCTTCAAACAGGCGGCACTTGTGGTAAATCTGGGGTAAGCCGCACCATGATTCACTGGGTAGATAGCAAACAGTCATGCTCACATTGGCCGCGGTTCGGCCGTTGCGTAGCGGCGTCTCTGGGCCGAACTTGGTCACGTGGATTCGCGGTGTTCGTCACCGGCCCGGACACACAGGCCACGTCACTTCGTTACGTGACGTCACAGCAGGCCTCGTCACTTCCGTGGTCAGATGCCCAGGCCGAGGTGATGAGAAACATGTCTCAAGGCCTTTTGTCTTAAAATATCTTGTCTTATTTATGTACCTACTTATTGTCTTATTTATGTACCTACTTGTCTTATTTATGTACCTACTTGTCTTATTTATGTACCTATTTGTCTTATTTATGTACCTACTTGTCTTATTGTATTATGTATGTCTTCCCATGCTATTGAAAAATATCACGACCCGAGTATACCACATCAGCGGATTTGTGTTTGGTCGCGATGCCCTTGAACAGCTTGAGTTGCTTGGAAATGCATTTGTAGTCATTTAGGAATCGCTACCAAACAAAACGAGCCCATTCCAGAAATGCCTTTTCTTACACGCAGACGTAGCGAGATGGGCTGGCTGAGCCGCCGCCTGTGCTGCGCAGGTGTCACTGGCTGAGCCGGCCGCCTGTGCTGCGCAGGTGTCAGTAATCAGTATATATCCGACACTGCATGGTTGGGCTGTCAGAATCGGCCTTGGAAACTGGGCTAACACCGAGTCATCTCATGTTCACGCCGTTCTCTGTGTGTGTAAAAGCTGGTACAATATATTGCACACACCTGTGGAGCTGTAGAGACGTGGGCGCCTTGTCAGTCTGCGTCACGCCAGGCTGATGGCTGGCGTATATTCTGGCATGATAGGTAGTTTTGCAGCACAATGGCTGCCAGTCATCACAACATTTCTGCAGGTGGCGCCGACTGAGTCATCTCATGTTCACGCCGTTCTCTGTGTGTGTAAAAGCTGGTACAATATATTGCACACACCTGTGGAGCTGTAGAGACGTGGGCGCCTTGTCAGTCTGCGTCACGCCAGGCTGATGACTGGCGTATATTCTGGCATGATAGGTAGTTTTGCAGCACAATGGCTGCCAGTCATCACACCATTTCTGCAGGTGGCGCTGACTGATATAAGTATTGCTGGCAGTGCAATTCATATACAACCAGCTGCGGATCCAGAACGTTTTTTTTTGGGGGGGGGGGGGGATTCCAAAAAGTCTCACACAATTCTGTAAACTCATCGGATTTCGCTTGCTTATGCATTGATAGCTGATTTAAAGCAAACTTTCCGGAGTAAAAGTTGCTTAGATTTTCTTCTTTATCAGGAAATATGTCGTTTTTGCGCCGATTGCATTTTTTTTTGTTGGGGGGGGGGGGGGGGGGCAATTGCCCATTTTGCCCAGTTGTATTTCCGCCGCTGTATACAACGCACTTATAGGATATGTAATTTATTTTAGGAACATGTGGCTCAATAGTAATGCAGCACGATAAGCAAACGACCACTGTCCAACAGACGCGCAGAGCAGGCGGTATAAAGGCGGATACACAGTTGTTACACAGTTGCAGAAAACGCCAGCTTCAGATTCAAATACATTTAACGGAGGCGAACCAACTGGACGATTCGAGACGTCGTGGGAGGAAAAGCAATTGCCGAAATTGTCCCATGTATTTGAATAGGCGCCCGCAGGCTCTCGCAAGCGTTTTCCGCAGCTGCGTAAATACTATTTTTCAGTCTTAACAGCATGGCGAATGCGAAAAATTAAAACGTCAATATCATGCTCGCAGCATGTGGGTGAATTACCTGTTGTGAATGCCACAGAAACATGCGGGCACGCATAGGCGTAACCACCTTCCGAAAGTAGGTGGGGACGGAGGCACTTTGAAGTCGATTCTTTCCATGCAACGCCCATAGGCGTAATGTTAAAATCCGAAAACGTTACTGGGGACTGATCCCCAGTGACCCCAGTGGTGGTTACGCGCCTGCGAACACGTCTCAATCGTACGATGCCTTTAACTTCATCTGTTACTCAGATCTTCGTCGTGCTTACCTATAGTAATCACGACGTCAAAGCCAAAGGTATTCAAAAGTATTCAAATTAATACCCGTCAAAGGTTTTCACAATTTGACCTCAGGTCAAGGTCATCCAGGGTCATATGGCAGTCCAGGTGGGTCACAATGCATATATTCGGAAGCGGCTCGACGATATAAACACGGTGGTATCGGTCTCACATGTCTGTATCTGTATTCGATCAAAAGTAATTGACACAAACGTGTTGGTAACCTCAGGTGACCTTAGATGACCGTGTAAGGGTCACTGAGCAAAAATTATATATGGGTCATCAATAATGGCCTATAATTGCATGATCCTGAATGAATTAGCCCGATCTGATGCGTATTCTCTCAATAGGAATTGATGTTTGCCTTTGTCAAAAACGGCGGCGCTTCACGCCGCCATTTTTGCCGCTATCCTCGAAAAAAACGTTTTTTGTTTTGTTGGGGGGGGGGGGCGTCGAAACGCCTCCTGGCACGGCGCGGTTTAACCTGGTGGTCGTAAAACGTCTTTGATTGTGAACAAAATCGCTTACGTCTCGGTGTTTGGTGCATATCATGACTTTGAGTTCGGTGAAAATGAAATATTACTTTTTACAGATGCACAGTTTACAAATTGAGTGTCGATGTATCACACTTCTTTATTGCAATGGGCCATAAATATAGCTTTGTGGACGAGCGCGACAAAATTCACAGTTTGTGGCCGAGACGAAGTAGAGACCTCAAACTGTGAATTTTGGAGCGCGAGTCCACAAAGCGATTTAGTGTGCAGCTGCAGCACGCGATAGATAAAAAATAATGTCTGGCAATTTTCGTTCAAGTCTGGCTTAGTCACGTAATATATAGTACACAAACTGCAGGTCACGTGACCTACAGTCCACAAACTCTCCTGTTTGTGGATTCCCGCCCACAAATAAATATGTTTTATGCTTTTTCACAAAAGCACGTGAGTCAATGGTGAACCAACTTCAGCTGTACACTAAAAACGGTTAGTGTACTGCTGAAGTTTGTTCACCATCGACTCACGTGCTTTTGTGAAAAGCTTAACCCTATTAGTGGCAGGCTCCTGGCTACCCCTATTAGTGGCAAGGGGGGTGGGGATTCCGCCCCGCAGGAGATCTCGAGATCTACCCGTCCGATTTTCAAACTTCAAACGGCGTTTGATTCCCCTCAACACGATCTATATTTCTAACAAATTAATCCGACATTTTTGATAGGGGGGCAACAGGGAGGCAAAAATTACAAATATTAGAGGTATTTGTGATCCAACACAGCTGTCATGTTTATCAACCGATTTTAACGCAACTAATGGGGATCGATAGAGATTGAATTGGGAATTTATATATCACGGAGACTTTTGCAAACAACTCAAAAATCATAGGCGTTTTCAGGTCACTAAATTTGGGGGTAAAATAAATGCCTTATAAAACCGTCTTCTTTCTTCTTTTTTCGATACATGAAATGGTGCGCTATTGTGACATCGGAAACAACAGTTATAAAGCATATTTGCATCCATATAACGCTGCCAGGTTAGCGGAAAAGGGAGGCAAAATATACACAAAATAACTTCCTGTAAACCTCTCCTTTTCAAGTCCCTGAAACCGCCTCTGCCGTGTAATATTTATTATAGTTCACCAAAATCAACTAATTTGCACTTGTTTAAATCACCGTAAACCTATGTAACTTCTTTATACTTCAGGCAGTTAGGAAGAAGCCGTGAATTTCGCATCTCCGTATTATCGCCAAATGTCACCGAAAAAAACCCTGAAAAAACGGGCCCTGGAACCGCCTCTCTTAAGGTTAGGAACTCCAAATTTGGACTTATATGAGGAATTCATTTCTAGGAAAAGTCCCAAAATTTCATGGGTATGCTCCCAGCCGTTCGGAAGATATCTGCGAAAAACATGAGGGGGGGGGGGGAGGATCCGCCCCCTGGCACTAATAGGGTTAAAGGGAAATATTCGACTTTTGATATACTTTTCTGCATTATCTTATGCATCGTGTATGGTATCAAATCGATCGAGTCTCAATTTAAAAATGAAATCACAACTTTTTCTATTTCGAAATTTTTTTTTTTTAGGAAATTTAACAAACAAGTACATATACTTCTTTCGGAGTTCATGATCGGTGTTTTCGCTTCGCTATTTGGAAGCGCGACATATTTCGACGACGCTTTTCTTTCTTTTGATAACGTCTCTGATTGGTCCCTGAAACAAATCACCGACACTAAATAGGTCGTCGTTGCGTGTCCAAGTGAACTTCGGATTTAATTGCCAGATTTTCATTGTTTGTTGATTTGTTTTTGTAAAAAACAAATATTTTCATGATAAGCTGTTGTATACAGCTAGCGACAAAACTATACAAAACACCTAATGTTGAAAACAAATGAACCATTTTGCAAAAATTGAGGGTCGCAACCAGTAACTAGGCCGTCGTAGCGTGCCCAAGTTAACTGCTAATTTGGTTACCTTATTATTCAATGTTTGTTGATTGTTAATGATATTAGGGCTCACAATCACAATAGACAGAGTGCAATACCTATTTTCCATTATTTTGTCAAAGAACAATATGAGACAAGCCCGGAATTCGAAATTCGTTACCAAGTACTTGCAAGTAGGCACTGGTCATTATAAGCGTGGATCGCTTATCAACTATGACTTGAAATATCTCTCGGTAGGAATTGTTGTATGCAAAATGTGATAAATTTACAATATATTTTGGTCTCGTCTATCGATTTCAAGTAATAACTAAATTTTTGTGGAAAAGGTGAGTATTTCCCTTTAAAACATATTTATTTTTGGGCGGGAGTCCACAAACTGGAGAGTTTGTGAACAGTAGGTCACGTGACCTGCAGTTTTTGGACTATAGATCACGTGACTAAGCCAGACTTGAATGCAAACTGACAGACTTTATTTGTATTTATGCTGCAGCTGCACACTAAATCGCTTTGTGGACTCGCGCTCCAAAATTCACAGTTTGAGTCCTCGACTTCGTCTCGGCCACAAACTGTGAATTTTGTCGCGCTCGTCCGTACAAAGCTATAATAACATTGACGGCTGCATCCTATTTTGTGAAGCTTAATTACAAATGATAGGTAAATTCACACGATTTGTCTACCAAAAGTAGACTCAAGCTTAAGTTGTGAAGGTTTATAACAATTCCAAATATTTGTATATTGCGATGATTATAATTAAATGTTTGCAATAATACAATATTACGGTCGTAACAAGGACAGCTATCCAATGATTATGCCATTTTTAGGTATACAAAAAGTGCAAAAACAAAAAAGTGCGCTCATCAAAAGGACAATATCACATATGTTAAATGCCCGAAATCTGCCACAATAACCTTTATGCCAAGGTCTATAATTGCATTCTATGGGGCAATATTTTTCCATCCATTCCATTCTACATTATTTATCCTGAACCATTTTCATCCGCGGACAATTTTTTTTTAAAATGCTCCGACAATTTCATCTTTTGAACATGACATTTCCGCTTTAGTAAAAGGCTCCGTCGTTCACTTTTGGTTTCAGTGAAGAAATCCAGCTTACATGCCTAGTTTGCTTCCACAGTAGAACTCGGACACATTATATGTACATTTATCTTTTTTTTGCTTCATGGTCAAATTAGCGTCAAATAGCTTAGAACTATTTTGGAAAACATCACTTTGCAACATTCTTAACTCCAATGATGCCAAATCTCAGAGCTTCCCTCCCATGTTTGTAGCAAATCGCCAGCATGTCGCCAGCGGGTTACAGGCGCATCAGTGTCTGTCTTACCGGCGCGGCAGTGTCTGTCTTACCGGCGCGGTAGTGTCTGTCTTACCGGCGCGGTAGTGTCTGTCTTACCGGTGCGGTAGTGTCTGTCTTACCGGCGCGGTAGTGTCTGTCTTACCGGCGCGGTAGTGTCTGTCTTACCGGCGCGGCAGTGTCTGTCTTACCGGCGCGGCAGTGTCTGTCTTACCGGCGCGGCAGTGTCTGTCTTACCGGCGCATCAGTGTCTGTCTTACCGGCGCGGTAGTGTCTGTCTTACCGGTGCGGTAGTGTCTGCCTTACCGGCGCGGCAGTGTCTGTCTTACCGGCGCGGTAGTGTCTGTCTTACCGGTGCGGTAGTGTCTGTCTTACCGGTGCGGTAGTGTCTGTCTTACCGGTGCGGTAGTGTCTGTCTTACCGGCGCGGCAGTGTCTGTCTTACCGGCGCGGCAGTGTCTGTCTTACCGGTGCGGTAAGAGCTCCAGGAGCCCCAGTAGCAGATGACCTCTGTGGCGGCGACACAGCCGAGCAGGGCCGCCAGCAGCAGCGCCATAGCAGTCTTCATGGTGCCGAAGGTGCGAGTGACTTCAGGCTGGTGACCTCAGACTACCTCTGACCTCTGGGTGGTGCCGAACACCGCGCCTCTGTGCCTGCCGAACGCTGACGGCCCCGTTTTATCCGCCGCGCTAGCAGGTCACGTGACCCGCTGAGCCGGGCGTCACAAAGACATGTCCGGGTTTCGGCCGTCACATGTGTGCCCTGGTGTGCGAATGTGTCGCAGGGGTGGTAAACGTGCTTTGAGTGGCCCCGACCAAAAGTGGCACATACAAAAATAACCCCGGCACAGCTGGTATATTTTTTTTAACTTCACATGAATACCCTAACACCTGGCTGCATGCTCACATCATCCCTATATTCAAACCAGCGCCGTGCCGGGGGGGGGGGGGGGGTAGATACCCCCTCAGGTTTTTCGCGGATAGCGGGAAAACGGCGACGCGCAGCGCCATCATTTTTGACACAGCTGTTTGTGCATCCATTGTCCATATTATATTTTAAAAAATATTCGGGTCATCTTAGGTCAGGTCACCAGACCAGGTCACATGACCCCACCTCCCAAAAAAAACTTGTGGTCGTACCACAGTCACAGCTTTGGGATGATCGATTTTACACTTACAGGATTGCATAGGGTCACATATATCTACAATTTGATATCTTGGATTTTTAATATCAACGACCTAAGGTGGGTTTAATTTCGTGACCTCTCCATTAAAGTCTAAGGGGAAATTGTCAAATGCTTCCTATTCTAAGGAGACGCAATATAGCAGTCTAATTCCTTCTGGATCATGTTATTATAGGACATTCTTGATGACCTAGGTGCCATTATTGTTCAGTGACCCCTACAGGGTCAGCCGAGGTCATTTGAGATCACCAACAGTTTTATGTCAATAACTCTCGAGATAATGAAGATTAGAGAAGTGAGACCAACACCAATGCGTTTATCTCGTCGCGACGCGTCTTCTTATATGTAACATGACCTACTTGGGTCACCACCACTTGACCTTGACCTGAGGTCACATTTGCAAGTTGACCTGACCTGGTCAACACTAATATGAGGCGAAGCGTTTTGACGAGACAAGCACGAGGGCGTCAAAATGATTGCCTTGACGTTATTAGGTAGAAGCTATTCGTGATCAACGTTTTGTATAGCCTTTTTGACATTTGATGAGTTCTGGAGCCTAAACTATTAACCTGAACTCAAATTCGAGGACACTTTCGCATTTTATTTTCCAAGAGCCTTCCATTGCTTTTTTCCATTTGTTGATAGCTATCATAGTTACTGTGATATCTGGGGGTATCTGGAGCGAAGTCCTAGAACTTGAAAATCTGTTGTTTGATGACCTCTGGTGACCTCAATATTTACTTGAGGAAAAAATATATATAAAATATCTTCGAATATGCTTGTCAAATGCTTTTGAACGTTTTTTTTCCGCGTCTTTCTAGCCCTTTTAGTTTTCGAGTTGATGTGTGTCTGGACAGTGGACCTCAATTGAAAATGCACTAGTACCCCGGCCCCGCCCCCGGGGAATCTACTGTCCGGATTTCCCGCGCGGTTCCGGGGGTGGGACGTTTAGACGCCCCCCTAAGGTTTTTCGAGGATAGAAAAGAACGGCTGCGTGCAGCGCCGATATTTTTGGCACAGCTGTTAAGGCATCAATTGCCCGCATGCTGTAAATTTTTTGACCACAGGTCATCTCAGGTCAGGTCACCAGGCCAGGTCACGTGACCCCACCTAAAAAAAGTGTACGGTCGTACCACAACCACAGTTTTTGGCCGATCGATTTCGTACTTACAGGATTTCATAAGGGTAATAGTACCTACAATTATTTTATCTCGGATTTTTTTTTTATATCGGTCACCTAAGGTCGGGTCAATTTCGTGACCTCCCCATTATAAGTCAATGGGGAAATATTCAAATGCTTCCTATTCTGAGGATACGCATGATTTCAGCCCAATTCCTCCTGAATCATGTTATTATAGGCCATTCTTGAAGACCCAGGTGCATTTTTGGTTCAGTGACCCCACGTGTTGAATCTATCGTCCGGATTTTTTTGTTTTAATGTAATTCATTATTATTGGCAATCAAGAGCTGAAACGTAACTGCTAATACAAAAGTAAATGTACATACATACTGACGTGATGAATATGATGATTAAGTGAATAATACATCTGAAGTGGTTTTGACGATCAGTATTTCTAAGGGCATCATCGCTTAGTAAATTGTCACAGGAATGACATAGCAATTATTTTTGCTGACATTTTGACCCCCGTGTACTTCATAAGAAGGAGAACTTTGTCCCTGACCTTATCCATAAGGACAGAACACTTTACCACCCCTGGTGTGTCATTCTGTGACGCTCTGTGACGTCTTGGACGGGGCTGCGGAGTGACGTCACCACCGCAGCTGCGGAGTGACGTACGCATCCCAGGCCGACAGATCGACGGACGACAAACGGGCAGGAGATTGGATTCCTGGCGATTTCATCAGGGACGCAACTACGTCCAAAAAGTGGTACGGACAAATTGTCGTTGGGGGCGCCATCGCTCAAGGGGGTGCCATCACCAAAAAAAAACTCGCAATATCACAAATGTATCATTTTTTAGATGTAGTGTATGTATGTACCTGTAATCTACTGTAGTACTAACAAATAATGCCGCCATCCCCATAATCAGACCACTGGTGGATCCACTGGTGGATCCAGCCTCTCCGTGGGGGGGGGGGGGCATATTTTTGTGGCAAAAAAGGCAACCCCATTTTTTCCCTCCGCGGATTTGGACCGGTTGCCTTATTTTGGTATTCGAGCTTAACCCGCGCGGTGCTGGAGGGGTGCAGTTAAATTTTACCCACTTTCCCGGATTTTCTCAATAACTTGAGAACTATGGCAGATATCGACGTGAAACTTTCGGTACCTTATGCTGCATCAATTATACGTCTGCTTCCAACATTTTATTGAAATTGGTGAAGTATGTTGGGAGATATTGACGCTTTAGTGACGTCATGTCATGTCATTTTTGATGAAAAAACGTTAAATGTTTGACAAATCGTAGAAAATATCGTTTTGATGCAAATCACAAATAAAAACGTCAAAAGAAAGGAAATAACATTGTATTCCAAATGGGTATCTCGGATTTTCGAAACGTTGGGTTTTTAACCCCAAAAATAAAAAAAAACTTACTTTTTGGGAAGAATTTCCACAAACCTTTTTTTGTTGACGATTAAAACAAAAAACAGAAGCTTTATTAGGGAACCGAGTATGGACGATGCCCGACCCAAATTTCAAAGCAATATATTTATTTTTGAGTCATTTATGCTCCCTAAGTATAAGTAACTCATGACATCATTTTTCCAATTGCTTTTTGGGACTTTTACTGACCAGGTACAGACAAATAAATGCCACCACTGCATTTCTGAGACAAAACTAGTCTAGAAACATGCCATGTTTATTTAGATTAATGAATTTAAAATTGTGTCCTTATTGTGACCTGACCTTGGCCTGAGGGCAATTATATGGGGTTAAGTTGTGAAAATGGCTGCTACTATCAAATTATACGTGTAAAATAACCCATACAGCATGTGTCACATGGCTTTCGTAGACCTGTGACCTTTTGTGACCTGAACTTGACATTTCATTACAATTTCGCTTTTACTTATGCGGGAGATGAATTATACATTTGAGAGCACTTTCTGAGATAACAGTCGCAACATAAGGCTTTGGATGGAAAGTATAGCCTAAAAACCCAAATACTTACATTTTGATACTTGACCTGACCGTGACCTGACATATGACCTTATTTTAAGAAATTCGGGTATGCGTTAGATTCTCCTCACTTTCGATCGCTGCCTTGCACGTCTCGCTGCGGTCATTGGTTCGGAAGATACGAGGGGGGGGGGGGTAAAATTTACCCCCCAGCACCGCGCGTTCGACTGGAGACCCCAGCGCCGCGCGGGTTAAGAAATTCACTTTTTTTCGGATAAAAAACAACAACACAAAAACGCGATATTCCGTAGCATATACACAAATAACTAATAATAGCGTTTATCTCATACCAGCTCGCAGGGGCGTCGCCGATATTTTTTTTTGTTGGGGGTCGGCTGAAATGGAAAAAATACCCCCATTTTTGTCTGCGTGTATTTAAGCCTTTGCTGCATTTTTAACGTATATTTTAATATTATAGCATACTAGAATACTAATAACAGTGCTACTAAATAGTACTAATAACAAGTACCTATAGGTACTTGCTATTTACCGCCGCCAAGCAGCGCGATTTTTTTACGGGTTTGCCTGATAAAAGCCATAAATATAGGCGGTGGGCCTTGTAGAGGATAATAAGGTAAAAATGTGATTCATTCAATTCAGCGTTACGACGAACCGAAGACGATGACGATGGATTCGTTATGACGATGTCCACCGATGTGACGCCGCAAAGCGGCGTGACAGTTCTAATTTTAGGTCGTGGAAAACGAAATTTGCATTTTGAAACCAAACC
>JAXIVJ010018295.1:0-23658 GCA_036785665.1 Chirona hameri | reverse complement strand
TGCCAATCTTGTCCTTAATTATTTCTGATATGATCCTCTTTGTTAGTGCTTCCGTTTTCGCAGTAGGATTCTGTTCCACTTGTTCATATGAGTTCATGATTTCCTCGCCCTTGGCCACATAATCTTCCCTATTCATGACGACTAGACCTTTGCATTTATCTGAGGGTTTCACCACTACAGTGTCATCTCGCCTTAGCTCATCTAGCTCAGCTCTCGCCTCTGCAGACGTATTCGGTACCGGTCTGGGTGCGTTACGGTAAATGGCCAAGATTCTATGCTTAAGGGTTCCCATTGAGTGTTCAGTGTCTCGATCAACTGGGGTCGCTTGTTTGGTCGGTACGTTTGGGAAACGTGGCTTCATCAGTGGCTGTTGTTGGTCTTGCATTTGATGTCCCAGATCTGTGTCTCGGTCGCGCCTTCGCTGTGATTGCCTTCCCTCTTCTGTCAGTTGCAGCATTTGAGCTGTGTGTTGTTGTTCATTTTCATCTGCCTCTGGCTGTTCAAGGGGTCCATGATGCTGATGCTGGTCCGTCCACCCGCTCCGCCTGCCCAGCACACGCCACACGGCACACGGCGCACAGTTTAAGACTGTTTAGAATGTATGTTGTATGCCTAAACCCAAGCTGCTTGCTGCTGTATGAATTGCATGTTGTGATTGGATGTGAATCGTGAGATAGATATTGGAACTGAGGGGTGGGATATGAAATAGTCACGGAGTGCATTATTTGAATTTTGTGGGCATAGATAAGGCAATTGAGACGATTTCTGCATTGTGCGACTAGGTTTAGGTTAACGACAGACGAAGAGCTGTGCTCGAAATATATCGAATAATTTGCATTTTTTAATTTTTCAACTTTTAGAGTAATATTTGAGGATAGGGTCAATGGTGTCGATAGTACAGGACAGCCTTGTAAAGTAAGTATTCATCAGAGCACCATTCAATTATTCGCAAACGGATCGAAAACTCTGTCGATTGAACACCATTTACCAGGTCCAAAACGCGAAACCATCCAAATCAACTAAGCCAAATATATGATGAAGTCATCGGCACTTTTGGAGTAACGACGGCCGAGCTCATGGTGCCCTATCCAAAAATAGCCAAACACGCCTACAGGCGTCCCACAACGTCCACACCGCAGGCTGCTCTCGCCACTCTCACCAGCCAGGAAGTGCCTCCGGTACGGACTTCCGTCCACATGCCGGCCGGCCACCGTCACGGAGATCCAGTAGGTGCCGGCGGCGCGCACCGGGAACGAGCAGCTGACCTTGTCGGCGGAGCGCCACTCCAGCGCGCAGGCCACCGGCGAGCCGCGCGCGTGCACCAGCACCTGTAGCGCGCTCGGCTCCGAGCGCAGGTCATACGGCTGTCCGTCCACCCGCTCCGCCTGCCCAGCACACGCCACACGGCACACGGCGCACAGTCGGTGACTGTGAAGCACTCAGGGACATGGAAGCACACGCGCACGGCATAGTCCTTTTGCTTTGACTCAGAATCGTGGACAAGACACACAATCTGATTTTGACTTTGAAGCGCTCAGAAACATTTAACCCGCGCCGTGCCGGGGGGGGGGGGGGGGGGGGGGGGGTAGACGCCAACCCCCCCCCCCGCCTAGGTTTTTGGAGATTTTGGCACAGGTGTTGGGACATCAATTACCCACATAGTGTTTTTTTACCTCGGGTCATGTCAGGTCAGGTCACGTGACCACACCTCCAAAAATGTTTCCGGTCGTACCACAGCCACATTTTTTGGCCGATCGATTTCGTACTTACAGGATTTCATAAGGACAATAGCACCTACAATTCGTATATCTCGGATTTTTTGTCTTATATCGGTGACCTAAGGTCGGGTCAATTTCGTGACCTCCCATTATAAGTCAATGGGAAATAATCAAATGCTTCCTACGCTGAAGATACGAGTTATATCGCTCAATTCCTTCTGGATCATGTCATCATAGGCCATTCTTGAAGTTCCAGGTGCAATTTTGTTCAGTGACCCCTACAGGGTCAAATGAGGTCACCTGAGACCAACACTTTTTGTCAATAACTATCGACAAAATGAAGATAGAGAAGTGAAACTGGCACCAATGTGTTTGTCTCGTCGAGGCACGTCTCGCAATGTGCAACATAACCTAATTGGGTTACCACTTGACCTTGACTGAGGTCAAATTTATAAGTTGACCTAACCTAGTCATCATGCATATGATACGAAGCGCCTTGACGAGACAAACACGATGCCGTCAAAATTATTACCCTATCTTTATTAGGTAAACACATATTTGTGAAAACTGTTTTGCAAAAAAATAGCCATTTTGACATTTGATGAGCTCTGGAGCCTAAACTATTGCCCTGAGCTAAAATCTGAGGACACCTAAGGGATTGCATTTTTCAAGAGCTCTCCATTGCTTTTTTCCGTTTGTTCCTAGCTTCCTAGTTCATGTGATATCTGGGGGTTTCTGGAGCAAAGTCCTAAAACTTCAAAATCTGACCCTTGATGACCTCTGGTGACCTCAATATTGACCTGATAAAAACAATGCCTGAAATAGTTTCAAAATGCATTTTGACGAGCTTTCCAACGGTACTTTCGGTTTTTGTCTACGTCTTATAGGAGCCGAGTTAGAGGGGGCGTCGAAACGCCCCCCCCCCCGGCACGGCGAAGGTGGTGCCGAGCACCGCCACGGCGCGGGTTAAGGCTTTAGCATTAAAGCTTAGAAATTTCACACTAATTTAAGTGAGCGTATCGTAGTCTAATAAGTTTGGTTGATCAATTATGAGGATATAGTGACCGCCGCAACTGACTTTGACCTTGACCAGCCGATCTACCTTGACCTTGACCAGCCGATCTACCTTGACCTTGACCAGCCGACCTACCTTGATCAGCCGACCTACCTTTACCTTAAATAGCCGAGCAATCTTGACCTTGACCAGTCAACCGACCATGACCTTTCCCAGTCGCAACTGACCTTGACCAGCCACTACCAGCCTTGACCTTTCCCAGCCGACCTTAACCTTGACCCGCCGCTAGTAACTCACCTTGACCACGAGGGAGACGACGCCGCCGACCCTGCGCCGCTCCTCCCAGAGCAGCTGGACGCGGCAGCGCAGAGTGAGCTGCAGCAGCGCCGTCAGCGTCTGCCGCAGCGGCGCCGTCAGCATCCGTCGGTCGGCGCCGTCCCGCCACCAGCGGTACGCCAGGTCAGCCAGCAGGACCACGGAGAACATCACCGCCGCGCCGCGTACGGTCGCTGCGCACACCGCGGGGGACGGGTCAGCACGGGTCGCAACAGGGCGTCACCGATTATCACAGGTTACTGCACGGAGGCATGGGTTATAGTTGGCCATCACAGGTTAGTGTACGTCGCAACGGGTCCGCAAAAGTCGTCAAAGACCACTGTGAGTCACCACGCGGCCCTTAACGTCGCCATCAGCCGTTAAAACGACACAACAGACAGCCACTGGTCCCCAGTCTCATCTGCCACTCGGAGCACCGCCGGTCGGCGACACCGTCCCCGTCATCTTACGCCCATTGACCAGACACTGGCGCAGCGCCGGCCGGCGACACCGTCCGTCATCTTACGCCCATTGACCAGACACTGGCGCAGCGCCGGCCGGCGACACCGTCCGTCATGTTACGCCCATTGACCAGACACTGGCGCAGCGCCGGACGGCGACACCGTCAGTCATCTTACGCCCATTGACCAGACACTGGCGCACCGCCGGACGGCGACACCGTCAGTCATCTTACGCCCATTGACCAGACACTGGCGCAGCGCCGGCCGGCGACACCGTCCGTCATCTTACGCCCATTGACCAGACACTGGCGCAGCGCCGGCCGGCGACACCGTCCGTCATCTTACGCCCATTGACCAGACACTGGCGCAGCGCCGGCCGGC
Organism: Chirona hameri; assembly: GCA_036785665.1. Lineage (NCBI taxonomy): Eukaryota > Metazoa > Arthropoda > Thecostraca > Balanomorpha > Balanidae > Chirona > Chirona hameri. The sequence goes on along the minus strand of JAXIVJ010018295.1, from coordinate 19,768 downwards.
GACACCGTCCGTCATGTTACGCCCATTGACCAGACACTGGCGCAGCGCCGGCCGGCGACACCGTCCGTCATCTTACGCCCATTGACCAGACACTGGCGCACCGCCGGCCGGCGACACCGTCAGTCATCTTACGCCCATTGACAGACACTGGCGCACCGCCGGCCGGCGACACCGTCCCCGTCATCTTACGCCCATTGACCAGACACTGGCGCAGCGCCGGCCGGCGACACCGTCCCCGTCATCTTACGCCCATTGACAGACACTGGCGCACCGCCGGCCGGCGACACCGTCCCCCGTCATCTTACGCCCATTGACCAGACACTGGCGACTCTCACGGACCACCTGCCGGCAGCTGCTCAACGGCAGCTGCTCACCGACCACCTGCCATAACCTGACACTACCGGAAGACCACCACAGCTCTCAGATCACCAGAGGCCGCCACAGATCACTAGAGGCCGCCACAGCTCTCAGATCACCAGAGGCCGCCACAGCTCTCAGATCACCAGAGGCCGCCACAAATCACCAGAGGCCGCCACAGCTCTCAGGTCACCAGAGGCCGCCACATATCACCAGAGGCCGCTACAGATCACCCGAGGCCGCCACAGATCACCAGAGATCACCAGAGGCCACCACAGCTCTCAGATCACCAGAGGCCGCCACAGCTCTCAGATCACCAGAGGCCGCCACAGATCACCAGAGGCCGCCACAGATCACCAGAGGTCGCCACAGATCACCACAGACCGCCACAGACCACCACAGCTCTCAGATCACCAGAGGCCGCCACAGATCACCAGAGGTCGCCACAGATCACCACAGGTCGCCACAGATCACCAGGGGCCGCCACAGATCACCAGAGGTCGCCAAAGATCACCAGAGCCGCCACAGATCACCAGAGGCCGCCACAGATCACCACAGCTCTCAGATCACCAGAGGCCGCCACAGATCACCAGAGGCCGCCACAGCTCTCAGATCACCAGAGCCACCACAGATCACCAGAGCCGCCACAGATCACCAGAGGCCGCCACAGATCACCAGAGGCCGCCATAGATCACCACAGCTCTCAGATCACCAGAGGCCGCCACAGATCACCAGAGGCCGCCACAGCTCTCAGATCACCAGAGCCGCCACAGATCACCAGAGCCGCCACAGATCACCAGAGGCCACCACAGATCACCAGAGGCCGCCACAGATCACCAGAGGGGCCACCAGAGATCACCCGAGGCCGCCACAGATCACCAGAGAGGGCCGCCACAGATCACCAGAGGTCGCCACAGATCACCAGAGGCCGACACAGATCACCAGAGGCCACCACAGATGACCAGAGGCCGCCACAGATCACCAGAGAGACCGCCACAGATCACCACAGGTCGCCACCGGTCACCAGAGGCCGCCACAGATCACCAGAGGCCGCCACAGATCACCAGAGGTCGCCACAAATCACCCGAGGCCGCCACAGATCACCCGAGGCCGCCACAGATCACCCGAGGCCGCCACAGATCACCCGAAGTCGCCACAAATCACCAGAGGCCGCCACAGATCACCAGAGGCCGCCACAGATCACCCGAGGCCGCCACAGATCACCAGAGGTCGCCACAAATCACCATAGGCCGCCACAGATCGCCAGAGGCCGCCACAAATGACCAGAGGCCGCCACAGATGACCAGAGACCGCCACAGATCACCCGAGGCCGCCACAGATCACCAGAGGTCGCCACAAATCACTAGAGGCCGCCACAGATCACCCGAGGCCGCCACAGATCACCCGAGGCCGCCACAGATCACCAGAGATCACCAGAGGTCGCCACAGATCACCCGAGGCCGCCACAAATCACCAGAGGCCGCCACAAATCACCACAAATCACCAGAGATCACCAGATCACCAGGTCGCCACAGATCACCCGAGGCCGCCACAGACCACCAGAGGTCACCACAGATCACCAGAGATCACCCGAGGCCGCCACAGATCACCCGAGGCCGCCACAGATCACCAGAGGCCGCCACAGATCACCACAGGTCGACACAGATCACCACAGATCGCCACAGATCACCACAGGCCGCACAGATCACCACAGATCGCCACAAATCACCAGAGGTCGCCACAGATCACCAGAGGCCGCCACAGATCACCCGAGGCCGCCACAGATGACCAGAGGCCGCCACAAATCACCAGAGAGGCCACCACAAATCACCAGAAGTCGCCACAGATCACCAGAGGTCGCCACAGATCACCACAGGTCGCCACCGGTCACCAGAGGTCGCCACCGGTCACCAGGGGCCGCCACAGATCACCCGAGGTCGCCACAGATCACCACAGGTCGCCACCGGTCACCAGAGGTCGCCACCGGTCACCAGGGGCCGCCACCGGTCACAAGTGGTCATCAGCGACCACCATAAACCAGCACAACTCACCACAGACCACGACAGACCACCAAAGCACAACACAGACCATCGCAGACCATCGCAGACCACCACAGCACAACACAGACCATCACAGACCGCCACAGCACAACAGCTCAGCGCCGCTCAAACCACCACAGGAGACTCGAGGCCCGGCGTTTTCCACGTACACCATAGGGACGACGAGCCGGTCGGAGCGACCACGTGGCGTGAGGTTTGCATCTCTTCGAAGAGCTGTTGTTTGAACTCGGCCAGCGCGACCAGGTTGGTGGGAACCTTGGCGACTGCCCGTGCCATGCCAGGTAGCGCCTGCTGCACCGCGTCTGCCTGCGTCAGCAGCTCGTCCAGAGTGGATACACCCCGAGTCCGCAGCCTGCCGAACGGAGACAAACGTGTGAAGTGGTGTTGGATAGTCGGGCCACGAGACAGCAGTAGTGGTGTATTGGGGTTTTAGGGCGCCGCAAGCCTTGTGGTTATATGGCGTCCATGGAACAGCAGTAGTATCGGGGATTTGGCAACTGGCTGACTGAGACTCAACAGCTGCATTCGCTTGCTGAGATAACTCGTAACCAGCCTTTCGAGCACCGACACATATTGTATTGGCATCACACATCATTCGATAAGCATCATAAGGGTGGCTTGCCGCTCAGGTCAAAATTGTAAGTCTACTCTATAGTTAGGGAGTGGTATCAGCCACCGATGTTTAACCCTCGCCCTACGGGAGCTTTTTTCACCTTCGCCCTACGGGGGGTCCTAAAAAGACCCCCCTGTTAACTTCCAAACCAAGCAAGATAGAGCAACGCGGTAAGAACCAACATGTTGCCTGCCATGTTTGGAATCTAACAGTATGCAATTTTTAGGTTTCGGGTCAACGAGTGACCTTCCAGGTCAAGTAAATGACCTCGATCGACCACATCCAGAACAGTGATTTTGCTCTATCAGAAAACCTCCAAATTAGAAATTGATAAATGTAAATAAAAAGGCATGTTCCTAGACCAGTTTTTGTCTCAGAAATACAGAAAATGTAACTATTTATTCGTATCTGGTAAACAAGTCCAACAAAGTTATTTAAAAAAATGACGTCATAAGTTTCTTACACTTAGGGAGCCATCACTCAGTCAAAAGTAGAGATATTGCTTTGAAATTTGGTTCGAGTATTGTATATACTCAGTTCTCTCACAAATATTCCGTTTTATTTTTACATCTTTGAACATTTTGATTTTGTGGTGATTTTTCCGAGAAAAAAACAGTTTTTGTTCATTTTAGGGGGCATTTTTTTTGGAGAATCCGAGATTGCCATTTTAAAGGAAATGACATTTAAAATGTATTTAATCGCCTTTGCAATTTGCTTCAAAACTCTGTTTTCTACGATTTTTCAAACATTTATCGTTTTTCCACCAACATGACGTCATCAAAACATCATTATCTCACAAATTCCTCAACCAATTTCAATGAAATTTTTACAGCATACGTATAATTGTTGTATACTCAGCTACTTAAAATTTCAGCAAGATGTGCCGCAAGTGTAAACAGTTATGGAAGAAAAACCTCAGGAGGGGGGGGGTCGTTTTAGGACCCCCCACCCCACGTAGGGCGAGGGTTAAAGAAAGTCCGAACCTCTATCAACACACGCGGCTGCCCCTTCCGCGGAGCCATCACAGGGCCCCTCATCTCAGATATTGTCTGATTTAATCTCTCTCAAAGCGTATACTGTCAGTTAAATGTATAGTTTGTTTGTTTGTTGGAGCTTAAAACCCTATTTGTAACAGGCTCCTGGCTACCCCTATTTGTAACAGGGGGGGGGGGGGGGCGGATCCCCCCCCCCGGAGATCTCGAGATCTACCCGTCCGATTTTCAAAAATGAAACGGTGTTTGGTTCCCCTCAACACGATCTACATTTCTAAATAATAACAAAATCTAAATTTTTGATAGGGGGCAACAGAGGGGCAAAAACTACAAATTTTAGTGGTATTTTTGATCCAACATAGCTTTCATGTTTATCGACCGATTTGAATACAACTAATACGAATCGATAGATATTGAATTGGAAATTGATACATGGCGGTGGCGTTTGAAAATTCAAAAATCATAGGCGTGTGCAGGTCACTCAATATGGGGGTGAAGTAAATGCGTAATAAAACCATGTTTTGATGTTTTTTTAATAAATGAAATGGTATGTGATTGTGACATTAGACAAAACAGTTATAAATCATATTTTCTGCCATAGGCGGTGCCAGGTTAGTGAAAAAGGGAGGTCAAATTGGGAAGAAAAAAAATTAACCGCAGACAAGTTGTTACCCAGCACTATAAATATGTTACTGATCGTAGATAGTTCCCTTTTGCATGTTGCACTTCATCATAGGCGTATCCAGGATCCAAACTGGGGCGGCGCAAGACCTTTTGATAAGTATATTATCCGCTATTATGATACTAACTAGTCAACAGTGACTATTTCACTTACAACTTCAATTAACATTGCTTACCCCCATTTTACCCTACCTGGACTCGCCTATTATCTTATAATCGTTCGTAGAGTAGCCTGTGGTGCGTGTTTCATCCGAAAACTGCAGTATGTTATGTCATTGTACAACCATGCCTCTTAGTTTCCTTGCAATAATATGACCCCCTTTCTTCCATTCCTGAGCGCGCCTATGCAAAAAATGACGTTATTCCCTTTTCTGGCCTCATATGTGCATATATCATTATAAGCTAACCATCTACTGCGCCGTTATCGCTGGCATATCGTCATCACCATGTCAGTCACCCCCCTTTTCATGTGCCTGAACACGCCCCTGAAACTCTATATGTAATGAATTAATTATGCAAATAATGGAAGCAGCAGCTATCTTTCACATCTTCATAGCTATAAATGCCCCTTACATTGCTCTATTGATTCCCGCCAAGCATTGAATACTTCCTGGAACCCCCCCCCCCCCTTTCAAGCCCCTGAAACCAAGGGTACCCTGAAACCGCCTCTGCCATGCAATTTTTATGATATTGAATTAACATCAACTAATTTTCCATTGTTGCAAACACCGTAAGCCGATGTAACTCGTTCATACTTGAGGCAGTTAGGAAGAAACCGTGAAGATCGCATTTCCGTATTATCGCCAAATATCGCCTCCGAACCCACCCAAAACTGTGCCCTGGAACCGCCTCTGTTCAGGTTAAGAACTCAAAATTTTGACTCCAAATGCGGTATTCAATTCTATGAAAAGTCCCAAAATTTCATGGGCCTGCTCCCAACCGTTCTGGAGATATCTGCGAAAAACATGAGGGGGGGGGGGGGCGGAATCCCCCCCCCCCTGTTACAAATAGGGTTAAGGGCGCGACGACTGCGTGATCAATTTGCGCCCATTTACATGTATAGTGATTGGCATTGCTCATCACAGCTACATTGGCCTTGATTAACCAATAACCACTAAGCAACATTCAGCCCATCTCAGCTAGCTACCCTGAACACTATCAGCCGCCACTGCACACAATACCCCCCATCTCAGCTAGCTACCCTGAACACTATCAGCCGCCACTGAGCACAATACCCCCATCTCAGCTAGCTACCCTGAACACTATCAGCCGCCACTGAACACAATACCCCCCATCTCAGCTAGCTACCCTGAACACTATCAGCCGCCACTGAACACAATACCCCCCATCTCAGCTAGCTACCCTGAACACTATCAGCCGCCACTGAGCACAATACCCCCATCTCAGCTAGCTACCCTGAACACTATCAGCCGCCACTGAACACAATACCCCCCATCTCAGCTAGCTACCCTGAACACTATCAGCCGCCACTGAACACAATACCCCCATCTCATCTAGCTACCCTGAACACTATCAGCCGCCACTGAACACAATACCCCCCATCTCAGCTAGCTACCCTGAACACTATCAGCCGCCACTGAGCAACATTCAGCCCATCTCAGCTAGCTACCCTGAACACTATCAGCCGCCACTGAACACAATACCCCCATCTCAGCTAGCTACCCTGAACACTATCAGCCGCCACTGAACACAATACCCCCCATCTCAGCTAGCTACCCTGAACACTATCAGCCGCCACTGAACACAATACCCCCATCTCAGCTAGCTACCCTGAACACTATCAGCCGCCACTGAACACAATACCCCCCATCTCAGCTAGCTACCCTGAACACTATCAGCCGCCACTGAACACAATACCCCCCCCCCCCATCTCAGCTAGCTACCCTGAACACTATCAGCCGCCACTGAACACAATACCCCCCATCTCAGCTAGCTACCCTGAACACTATCAGCCGCCACTGAACACAATACCCCCCCCCCCCCCATCTCAGCTAGCTACCCTGAACACTATCAGCCGCCACTGAGCAACATTCAGCCCATCTCAGCTAGCTACCCTGAACACTATCAGCCGCCACTGAACACAATACCCCCCCCCCCATCTCAGCTAGCTACCCTGAACACTATCAGCCGCCACTGAGCAACATTCAGCCCATCTCAGCTAGCTACCCTGAACACTATCAGCCGCCACTGAACACAATACCCCCCCATCTCAGCTAGCTACCCTGAACACTATCAGCCGCCACTGAACACAATACCCCCCATCTCAGCTAGCTACCCTGAACACTATCAGCCGCCACTGAACACAATACCCCCCATCTCAGCTAGCTACCCTGAACACTATCAGCCGCCACTGAACACAATACCCCCCATCTCAGCTAGCTACCCTGAACACTATCAGCCGCCACTGAACACAATACCCCCCATCTCAGCTAGCTACCCTGAACACTATCAGCCGCCACTGAACACAATACCCCCCCCCCCATCTCAGCTAGCTACCCTGAACACTATCAGCCGCCACTGAACACAATACCCCTCATCTCAGCTAGCTACCCTGAACACTATCAGCCGCCACTGAACACAATACCCCCCCCCCATCTCAGCTAGCTACCCTGAACACTATCAGCCGCCACTGAGCAACATTCAGCCCATCTCAGCTAGCTACCCTGAACACTATCAGCCGCCACTGAACACAATACCCCTCATCTCAGCTAGCTACCCTGAACACTATCAGCCGCCACTGAACACAATACCCCCCATATCAGCTAGCTACCCTGAACACTATCAGCCGCCACTGAACACAATACCCCCCATCTCAGCAAGCTACCCTGAACACTATCAGCCGCCACTGAACACAATACCCCCCATCTCAGCTAGGTACCCTGAACACTATCAGCCGCCACTGAACACAATACCCCCCATCTCAGCAAGCTACCCTGAACACTATCAGCCGCCACTGAACACAATACCCCCATCTCAGCTAGGTACCCTGAACACTATCAGCCGCCACTGAACACAATACCCCCCATCTCAGCTAGCTACCCTGAACACTATCAGCCGCCACTGAACACAATACCCCCATCTCAGCTAGCTACCCTGAACACTATCAGCCGCCACTGAACACAATACCCCCCATCTCAGCTAGCTACCCTGAACACTATCAGCCGCCACTGAACACAATACCCCCCCCCCCCCATCTCAGCTAGCTACCCTGAACACAGCTTCTGAGTAATCTCTCTAGCTACCCTATGCAGCTAGCTACCCTATGCAGCTTCTGAGTAATCTCTCGCTCAGCCAGCTCATTACCGCTCCTACTCATCCCGGACCAAACCCAACGTTAATAGACCACATCATCACAAATCATCCAGACCTTGCCATGGACGCACGTGTGATCGCGTGCAGTATCAGCGATCATGACCTGATCACCGCTTCCGTCAACGGCATGAAGACTCGTTATCATCCGAGGACCATCACCGTACGTTCCACGCGGGACCTAAATCAGGACGCGCTCTGTCTGGACCTGCTCGTAGCTGACTGGTCAGCCTTATACCAGGCACCGACCACGGCTGATAAATGGTCTTCATGGAGAGCTGTGTGGGACCCGGTCATCGACCGTCACATGCCGCTCAAGGAGATCAAGGTGCGGCACAAGTCACAGCCGTGGCTGTACGACGACGGTGTGAAGGAGGCCATGAAGGCGCGAGACAGAGCACGGGAAGACAAGGAGCGGACGCCGTGCGATGAGACAGAGCGCGAGTTTCGCATCCGTCGAAACGCGGTGAAGACAGCCCAACACCGTGCGTGCTCCGAGTATTTTCTCTCATCCATTAGACACTCTAAATCCACCACCTGGCGTGACATCCGCCGATTCCTTGTTTCGTCAAAAAAATCTGAACAGAGATCCGACGGTCCAACAAGCCAGCAAGCAGGATGGTTTGACCGGCTAAACCAACATTTCGCTACCATCGGCTCTACCGTGGCGGACAGCCTGGCAGCGTCGGACACCGGGGAGACGCTCCACCCTCGCCCGCCGCGAGTCTGCAGTGGAGCATTCAGCCCGCGGCCAGCGACTCTGCCCGAGCTGTCCGCGGCCCTGCAGCGCATGAGAGCCTCCAAAGCGAGTGGAGCTGACGGTATTATCATCTCCATGATTCGAATGACATTCAGTGTTGTGGGGCCTCACATTTTGCATGTAATCAACAGCTGTATAACGCGCTGTGAGCTGCCTTCGGCATGGCGAGCCGCTATCGTTGTTCCTCTGCACAAGGGTGGTGACGTGCATGATCCGAGCAACTATAGGCCCATATCGATATTGCCTGTCGTGTCAAAGCTCTGTGAACGCGTTGTGTGCTCACAACTCATGGACTATCTCATGAGTCACAACATCCTGTGCTCAGAACAGTATGGTTTTCGCCCCGGTCTCTCCACCGAGGCGGCCCTGCTCGATACTGTCACATACGTCACTGACAACATTGACAGTGGACGCGTGACGTCACTCGTCACTGCGGACACTTCCAAGGCGTTCGACAGTGTCGAGCATGGCCGTCTCCTGGAGAAGCTGGGGTGGTACGGGATAGATCAGAGGTGGTTTCGTGCATGGCTCGGCGGGCGAACCCAGTCAATCAGGGGTGGCTCCAGCAGAGAACTAACAGTGTCCCACGGTGTAGTGCAGGGCTCCATACTGGGACCCGTGCTGTTTCTGCTGTTCACGAACGATATGCCACAACATGTACCGCATGGTAAAACTGTGATGTACGCGGATGACGCCCAGTTCCTCGACTATGACATCCCACGAAACCTTTCGGACCTAAAGGAGCGCGTTGAAAACAATATGACTATAGCACTAAACTGGTTTACTCAGAACAGGTTAAAGATTAACCCTTCAAAGACGGAAATGATGATCCTCAAATCACGACGTTTAAACATTGAACCGAACTTTTCTATTATTTTTGGAAACTCCGAAATCACCCCTGCTCAATCAGTGAAGGTTCTGGGTGTCACCGTGGACGCAGCGCTGGCCTGGGACAAACATATTTCGACCATCATGCGACGATGCTACTGTGTGCTGATCGGACTAGCCAGAATACGACGCCGTATGCCGCGCCAAACTAGGCAGCTGCTCGTAGAGGCGCTGGTTTTCCCCCATATAAGGTACTGCATGTCGGTTTGGGGAGGCTGTACGGTCACGCAACAGAAGCGTCTGCAGAAGTGCATGAATTTCGGTGTCCGTATTGTGATGGACTTGGGTCGCCGCGATCGAGTGACTGCGTCACTCAGGAAACTCAGATGGCTCAAAGTGGAGGAGCTGATATGTGAACGTGACCTCCATATCATGTTCAAACTGCTGCACAGCAGCTATGCTCCCGACCTAATTCGCCGGCATATCACACACCGCGCTGATGTCTCCAGTCGTAGCACTAGAGCATCCAGTGATGGACAACTGCAGATTCCACGTGTGCGGACTGAGTTTGCGCGGCGTTCCTTCCTGAGTCGCGCGACTCGAGCGTGGAACGAACTGCCCATACGCGTCAGATGCTCACCGAGCTTCTCAGTGTTTAAAAAAAGGCTGAATGATGTTAGATGTTAGCTCAGTTGTACCAATGTACCAGTACCTGCTGCGTCGTCTTTTATTTAGCGTATGGCTTTATATTCAGTGTATTGTTTTAGCATGTATGTCGTTCGCCTCTTATATGTGACTGACGTGGAATACTGAAAACCCATGCAGTATGGATGTTTCCGAAATACATGATTATGATTATGATTATAACACTATCAGCCGCCACTGAACACAATACCCCCCCCCCCATCTCAGCTAGCTACCCTGAACACTATCAGCCGCCACTGAACACAATACCCCCCATCTCAGCTAGCTACCCTGAACACTATCAGCCGCCACTGAACAACATTCAGCCCATCTCAGCTAGCTACCCTGAACACCATCAGCCGCCACTGAACACAATACCCCCCATCTCAGCTAGCTACCCTGAACACTATCAGCCGCCACTGAACACAATACCCCCCATCTCAGCTAGCTACCCTGAACACTATCAGCCGCCACTGAACACAATACCCCCATCTCAGCAAGCTACCCTGAACACTATCAGCCGCCACTGAACACAATACCCCCCCATCTCAGCTAAGTACCCTGAACACTATCAGCCGCCACTGAACACAATACCCCCCCCCCCCCATCTCAGCTAGGTACCCTGAACACTATCAGCCGCCACTGAACACAATACCCCCCATCTCAGCTAGCTACCCTGAACACTATCAGCCGCCACTGAACACAATACCCCCCATCTCAGCTAGCTACCCTGAACACTATCAGCCGCCACTGAGCAACATTCAGCCCATCTCAGCTAGCTACCCTGAACACTATCGGCCGCCACTGAACACAATACCCCCATCTCAGCTAGCTACCCTGAACACTATCAGCCGCCACTGAACACAATACCCCCCATCTCAGCTAGCTACCCTGCACACGATCAGCCGCCACTGAACACAATACCCCCCATCTCAGCTAGCTACCCTGAACACTATCAGCCGCCACTGAACACAATACCCCCATCTCAGCTAGCTACCCTGAACACTATCAGCCGCCACTGAACACAATACCCCCCATCTCAGCTAGCTACCCTGAACACTATCAGCCGCCACTGAACACAATACCCCCCATCTCAGCTAGCTACCCTGAACACTATCAGCCGCCACTGAACACAATACCCCCCATCTCAGCCAGCTACCCTGAACACTATCAGCCGCCACTGAACACAATACCCCCATCTCAGCTAGCTACCCTGAACACTATCAGCCGCCACTGAACACAATACCCCCCATCTCAGCTAGCTACCCTGAACACTATCAGCCGCCACTGAACACAATACCCCCATCTCAGCTAGCTACCCTGAACACTATCAGCCGCCACTGAACACAATACCCCCCATCTCAGCTAGCTACCCTGAACACTATCAGCCGCCACTGAACACAATACCCCCCATCTCAGCTAGCTACCCTGAACACTATCAGCCGCCACTGAGCAACATTCAGCCCATCTCAGCTAGCTACCCTGAACACTATCAGCCGCCACTGAACACAATACCCCCCATCTCAGCTAGCTACCCTGAACACTATCAGCCGCCACTGAACACAATACCCCCCCCCCCATCTCAGCTAGCTACCCTGAACACTATCAGCCGCCACTGAGCAACATTCAGCCCATCTCAGCTAGCTACCCTGAACACCATCAGCCGCCACTGAACACAATACCCCCCATCTCAGCTAGCTACCCTGAACACTATCAGCCGCCACTGAACACAATACCCCCATCTCAGCTAGCTACCCTAAACACTATCAGCCGCCACTGAGCAACATTCAGCCCATCTCAGCTAGCTACCCTGAACACTATCAGCCGCCACTGAACACAATACCCCCCCCCCCCCATCTCAGCTAGCTACCCTGAACACTATCAGCCGCCACTGAACACAATACCCCCCCCCCCATCTCAGCTAGCTACCCTGAACACTATCAGCCGCCACTGAACAAATACCCCCCATCTCAGCTAGCTACCCTGAACACTATCAGCCGCCACTGAACACTATACCCCCCATCTCAGCTAGCTACCCTGAACACTATCAGCCGCCACTGAACACAATACCCCCCATCTCAGCTAGCTACCCTGAACACTATCAGCCGCCACTGAACACAATACCCCCCATCTCAGCTAGCTACCCTGAACACTATCAGCCGCCACTGAACACAATACCCCCCATATCAGCTAGCTACCCTGAACACTATCAGCCGCCACTGAACACAATACCCCCCATCTCAGCTAGCTACCCTGAACACTATCAGCCGCCACTGAACACAATACCCCCCATCTCAGCTAGCTACCCTGAACACTATCAGCCGCCACTGAACACAATACCCCCCATCTCAGCTAGCTACCCTGAACACTATCAGCCGCCACTGAACACAATACCCCCCATCTCAGCTAGCTACCCTGAACACTATCAGCCGCCACTGAACACAATACCCCCATCTCAGCTAGCTACCCTGAACACTATCAGCCGCCACTGAACACAATACCCCCCATCTCAGCTAGCTACCCTGAACACTATCAGCCGCCACTGAGCAACATTCAGCCCATCTCAGCTAGCTACCCTGAACACTATCAGCCGCCACTGAACACAATACCCCCATCTCAGCTAGCTACCCTGAACACTACCAGCCGCCACTGAACACAATACCCCCCATATCAGCTAGCTACCCTGAACACTATCAGCCGCCACTGAACACAATACCCCCCATCTCAGCTAGCTACCCTGAACACTATCAGCCGCCACTGAACACAATACCCCCCATCTCAGTTAGCTACCCTGAACACTATCAGCCGCCACTGAACACAATACCCCCATCTCAGCTAGCTACCCTGAACACTATCAGCCGCCACTGAACACAATACCTCCCCCCCCCCCATCTCAGCTAGCTACCCTGAACACTATCAGCCGCCACCGAACACAATACCCCCATCTCAGCTAGCTACCCTGAACACTATCAACCGCCACTGAACACAATACCTCCCATCTCAGCTAGCTACCCTGAACACTATCAGCCGCCACTGAACACAATACCCCCCATCTCAGCTAGCTACCCTGAACACTATCAGCCGCCACTGAACACAATACCCCCCCCATCTCAGCTAGCTACCCTGAACACTATCAGCCGCCACTGAACACAATACCCTCCACCCAGCTGAATCACAGGTCACAGGCTTACCACTCGGCCTGGCCATCCTGATGCACCTGGACCAGCCAGTAGTTGAACACCAGCTGGTCAAACAGTATTCGTGAAGCATCCAGAAGACGGATGCCGGGCTCGCCAGGGATCGACTGCAGCCGCCGGCCGTCAGCGAACTCCAGCAGACTCCCTATGCCTAACACACATACAGCCGGTCGTCAGCGAACTCCAGCAGACTCCCTATACCTGACACACATACAGCCGCCCGTCAGTGAACTCCAGCAGACTGCCTATGCCTGACACACATACAGCCGGCCGTCAGCGAACTCCAGCAGACTCCCTATGCCTGACACACATACAGCCGGCCGTCAGCGAACTCCAGCAGACTCCCTATGCCTGACACACATACAGCCGGCCGTCAGCGAACTCCAGCAGACTGCCTATGCCTGACACACATACAGCCGCCCGTCAGCGAACTCCAGCAGACTCCCTATGCCTGACACACATACAGCCGGCCGTCAGCGAACTCCAGCAGACTGCCTATGCCTGACACACATACAGCCGGCCGTCAGCGAACTCCAGCAGACTGCCTATGCCTGACACACATACAGCCGCCCGTCAGCGAACTCCAGCAGACTCCCTATGCCTGACACACATACAGCCGCCCGTCAGCGAACTCCAGCAGACTCCCTATGCCTGACACACATACAGCCGGCCGTCAGCGAACTCCAGCAGACTCCCTATGCCTGACACACATACAGCCGGCCGTCAGCGAACTCCAGCAGACTCCCTATGCCTGACACACATACAGCCGGCCGTCATCGAACTCCAGCAGACTCCCTATGCCTGACACACATACAGCCGCCCGTCAGCGAACTCCAGCAGACTCCCTATGCCTGACACACATACAGCCGGCCGTCAGCGAACTCCAGCAGACTCCCTATGCCTGACACACATACAGCCGCCCGTCAGCGAACTCCAGCAGACTCCCTATGCCTGACACACATACAGCCGGCCGTCAGCGAACTCCAGCAGACTGCCTATGCCTGACACACACACAGCCGGCCGTCAGCGAACTCCAGCAGACTCCCTATGCCTGACACACATACAGCCGCCCGTCAGCGAACTCCAGCAGACTGCCTATGCCTGACACACATACAGCCGCCCGTCAGCGAACTCCAGCAGACTGCCTATGCCTGACACACACACACAGACACATCAATTTTGTTTCTCGTTTCCAGTACTTGTATGTTTCAAATATTTCCTAAATGGTGAGAAATGTTGAGAACACAAAGCAGAAAGTAAGCAATGCCAAATCACGGGTGGGCATGATATTGTGTGATCAAGTATCAAGTATGGTATTGCAAAATATCGAGAAGTCAAACTATGGAACATTTATAGGATGTTATCCAATCATCAAGCTTTAAAGATTGTTTTGGCTGATTGCGCCCGACGGACCAGTTTCATTTCATTCAGAAATCTGGTGAGTTTGCGTGAAATCCAGAGTCGTATGCCATCAGTAATACCATACAGGTTCGTCACAAAACGGTTTTATATGTTTGATTTAGCCAATCTAAAATAAGTCGTGTGTCGTTTTTCTTCACATCGAGACCGATCAAAAGCGGGATCGTGGAGGAGCTGTAACTCCGCGACAAATGCTGTACTGCACAACACAGGGACACTGGTCTCTGTTTCCACCGAAAAGATTGCACACATTTGCTGCTTGCTTCCATCAATTGTCACCTCTTATGCCCTATGGATATCCTTCACAATGTGTGTTGTAGTATGAACATGAACAGCAGTCTATTTGACATCTCAACAGAAGACAAATTCAAAATAACAGCAGATTGATGGTCACAAACAAAGCACAGCGAACCATCAAAATGTTTGAAGTTATTGCCAAGATATATTGCATTACTTACCATGTTGGCTAAGGAGCTCTTGATATCCGCCAAGGCCATTGTCAGACAGCCATTTAGACTCATTCCAGTGCCATATTGGTTTTCTATTCCACCAAGAGAGGATGCCAACATTAGCAATAATAAACAACCAGGCCTTCATTCTGAAATTAAAAAAAACAATATGTGGTTTCCAAAACTAGCACAAAAGTAACAGAAACAAATGATAATTTTGGGTAGTTATCCTCATTGATAAAAAGGCTTGTTTTGTTCTCACCCTCTTTGTTTTGTTCAATGGTGAATGTTACATCTGTTTAACCCAATTCATGCATAAGAAATTGGGAGCACAGGAAAAGTTTTTTGGGCCAGCAACTGTTGTGAATGTCAGATTTTCAGATCTAGCCTGTCAAACCAGTTTGTCATTCTGGATCCCTTAGCGCTGTTGTTTTGCATGTTCTATCCCATGACAGATATTTGGCTTCCCTCTGCTTCTAAAAGATCTGTCTAATATGGGTAGGTATCTAATGATAGGTTATTTGATACTCATTATGTATCCACCTTTTTAACTCATTATGTATCCACCTGCCAACAGCTAAGCACCTTCAATTGCATTTGACTTGTCTTTTTCATAATGCAATAAAATCAAAATATATAATCGTAAAATAAAATAAAATAATAAAATAGATAAAAACAAAATAAATTGACCAGTTAAATGTTGATACTGGAGTCTGGAGACACATCAAAATACTGGAATTGTCATGCTATTGGTGGTGTATTGGCACCTTAGGGCATCTACACCACCAATGGCATACAATGTCTGGCATTTTGACCTCATATCCCAGTCAACAATGCCTGTGTGGGGCCTGATTGGGCTTCTTCTGGGCAAGCCTGAGTATCTGCTTAAGCTGGACTTGGGCAACCCCCGCCACTGCTCAGCGTATGACACAAGAGGCCAAGCTGAGCCACAGATAAACCCAATTAGGTCCCACTCGAGCAAGCCCAAGCATAGCTGGGACAAATAGTGTGGGCCCGTGCAGTGCCCAACCAGGGCCCACTCAGGTCTGTCTGCCTGCCCCTGAGCATGTCCAAGTTCTGCCCATTGCGCTCAGGCTAGCCAGGTTTCTGCCCAAGCAGCTTGGGCTGTACTGTGGCAAGCCCAAGTCCTGCCCAAGTCCAGTCTGAGTAAAATGCTGACTGGGATGATACAGTCATACTGATAGGGCCAATCACCAGTCCAATCCCCAATCACCAGGGGTCCAATCACCAGTCATGTCAAAATACCAGACTTTTTTCCTATCAGTAGTGCAGATGATGCTGACTCACTAAGGCGGAGTTCTTTAGACCATTCCAAATCAGACTGTGATGTCACATTCTGAGTTGGAATTCTGACATTTTTTCAGAGCATTCTTCTGAATATTACACATGTGGTGCCATGTGTGCCACCATTCTGCATGGGTTGCTTTTTATTCTCCTTCCGGCTGAAATGACTGGAATATTCCAGCTAGTCCTGGCAGGGAATTTATTCCTAATGGCCTGTGACATTGTTGCCCTAGGAATTCTGAATCTGAATGCTCTAAAGAATGCGGCCTAAATCACCTATGCACAGTGGCGTACCCAGGATTTACTCCAGGAGTGGGCAATTTTTGCTCAGGGGGGCATAAAGTACCCCCACCAAAAAAAAACTAACTGGATTTAGCCCACTATATTTTAAGGAAGGCATATTTTCACCATTTTCATCTTAAAAAATCAAAAAAATCACTCATTTTTTTGACCAAAGTACACACCTTCAGGCGGGGGGGGGGGGGGGGGGGCAATTGCCCTGTTTGCCCCCCCCCTGTGTATGCCTATGCCTATGCCTATGCACCATTATAGGCATGAAAGTCTGGTGTTTTGACTTTTGATGTGACCATTGATTATAGCTCCTGCCCACATTGACATAGGATAAACAACTGTAACTTGGAACATTAACACCAGACATGTCATGCTATTGGTGTTGTAGATGATACTGATAACTAGAATGCCAATATCATGAAAAGTCTGGCGTTGGGACATGTCGGGCATTATAGTTGTTTACCCTATCAGGTAATATATGAACTGAGTCATTTATTTAAACCTTAAATAATGTGCCAATGTTTGTGATGTGTAAAACGGTAATCTTTGACCAAGGTACCTGTCGGTGCACCACTGTTATGCATAAATGAGGAAGCCAGACAGCAAAACTAGCAAATAACATCTACAAATGCCTAGCCGTAAAGTACTAAGCCGCCGGAAACCCTAGCGCCTCTCTCCCTGGGCAAAACAAATGTAAACAATCTACTATTCTTTGAGTCCAAGACCATAACAATGGGAGTCTCTCCAATTCTTTAAATGCTTAAACTGACGTCACAGAAACCAAGCTTTTTGACGAATAACCAAGCTCAAACCCAGGCCTGTCTCGTATCTCGTACCTTTCATACGGGACTAAAAAAAACGTTCATCTATTGGTTGAAGCTGAAGGGGGATTGTGTCGTAATAGCACTGCAAACGATTGACGTTGAGAGGTAACTTTGACAAGCCTGTTCAAGGTATTTAAAGTTTAATGGAAGCTGCCTCGTTCATTGATTTGTATATACTGATCAGGCACGTAGCCAAGGGGAAGGCGGCGGGGGCGCCCGCCCCCCTAGAGGCCAGGAGGGCCCTTTTTGGCGCGCGAGGGCCCTTTTCGGCGCAGCGCGCCGAAAAGGGCCGTCGAAACCGCGCGAAGCGCGGTATCATAGGCTCTTTACTACACGAAGCTTAACTGTCTTAGAGAGTTTAGCGGACTTCAGAGGCCCTTTAGGGCCACCAGGGCCCTCTGAAAGACCAGAGGGCCACTTGGACGTTCAAAATAGCCCTGTGCATGTCAGAGGGGCCCCTGTCAAGACCGAAAGGGCCCCTGAGCGGGTCAGAGGGCCCCCTGAGCACGTCGAATGGGCCCCCTGAACACGTCGAATGGGCCCCCTGAACACGTCGAATGGGCCCGCTGAACACGTCGAATGGGCCCCTAGCCAGCACATTGGGGCCCCTGGGCAGGTTGAGAGGCCCCTGAGCATGTCGACAGGGCGACAAAGCGGCCAGCGCAGTCCTTTGCCATGTCATAAGGGCCCCTGAGCAGGTTGGAGGGCCCCTGGACAGACCAGAGGGCCCCTGGGAAGTTAAGAGGGCCCCTGTGCAGGTCAGAGGGCCCTGACCAGACCGAAAGGGTGCTTAGGTGGGTCAGAAGGGCCCCTGAACATGCCGAATGAGCCCCTAGCCAGCACGGAGGGGCCCCAGGGCAGGTCGGAGGGCCCTCGGAGCATGTCGCAAGGCGACAAAGCAGCCAGCGCAGTCCCTTGCTAGGTCGGAAGGGCCCCTTATAAGGTTAAAGGGCCCCTGGAGAGACCAGAGGGCCCCTGGAAAGTTAAAGGGGCCCCTGCGCAGGTCGGAGGGGCCCCTGATCAGACCGAAAGGACCCCTGGGCGGGTAAGAAGGGCCCCTGAACATGCCAAAGTGGCACCTGGCCAGCACGGAGGGGCTCCAGGGCAGGTCGGAGGGCCCCTTGAGCATGTCGGCAAGGGCGACAAAGCAGCCAGCTCAGGCCGACCAGAAGAGTCGCTGGGCCGATCGGAGGGGCTCCTGGGCAAGTCAGAGGGCCCCTGGCTAGACCGAAAGGGTCCCTGGGCCGGTCGGAAGGCCCCTTAAACATGCCGGATGAGTTCCTAGCCAGACTGGAGGGGCCCCTGTGCAGGTCGGAGGGGCCCCTGAGCAGGGGCGGCGGATTGCGGGGGCAGGGTACCCAAAATTCCCCCCAGTCGAAAATCCTGGGGGCAAAGGGTAGTTTTGACCCCCCCCCCAGATTTTAGCCTGCTCAATCTGGGGCAACATGACCCTTCCCTCCCCAGGATTTTCATTTGAGGGTGGGGGGATTTTGGATACCCTGCGCCCCGCAATCCGCCGCCCCTGCCCCTGAGCATGTCGGTGCAGGGCGACAAAGCAGCCAGTGCAGTCCCTGGCCAGGTCGGAAGGACCTCTGAACAGACCGAATGGGCCCCTTGACACACAAGAGGGGCTTCTTGGAAGGTCAGAGGAGTCTCTGGTGAGATCGGAAGGGTCAAAGCACGTAGAGATCGCAGATGAAGATTAAATACAAAGAGGACTTACTCCACAATACAAATATTAAAAGCGGAGCTTTCGTGTATATTGTAACACCCTTCGTCAGGGTGCTACAATATACCCGAAAGATCCGATTTTATTTTTTCCTGTAGAGTAAGCCCTTTTTGTATTATATATATATATATATATATATATATATATATATATATATATATATATATATATATATATATATATATATATATATATATATATATATATATATATATATATATATATATATATATATATATATATATATAT
>JAXIVJ010018294.1:0-23660 GCA_036785665.1 Chirona hameri | reverse complement strand
AACTGCTGCCGAACACGATTATGACATTTGTTTCGCACAAACAGTGCTCAATTTCATAAAAAGTTAAGTTTTAATATTTGGGTTGATGACGTCACATTGAGCTCCAGAGAGCTACACATAAATCCTTTACGCTGACAAAGTATGGGCACAATTATTTCGAGACAATTCTTGCGCTTTGAATACAAAACAAACCAATTACCAAACCATTGAAACGTAGCAAATATCTCCAAGGTTCACCTTAAAACAAGTCGACTATCATTACCAGTTGGGTAAAGAGAGACGACGGTGCCGGTTTAGAGGCACTATTCAAATACACATGCGCCTTATTTTTTTTAACAGATGTCAAAGTAAAACTCGAATATCTTTTTGATTAGACCATTGTGGTTGTTTTAACTGCTACCATACTTAATCTCAATGCCAAGCCATCAAAATGCCTATCTCAACTCAAATCTAATGCTAATGTGGTAGTCCCTTTAACCAGTCATCTCTTACGAAAATCCTACACATACCATCAAAAAACATAGATACTCCTTTGCTGCCGCTCGGTGAGTGAACAGCAGCTCACTGTCCGGCGCCGGTCGGCCTCGGACCTGACTGACCTGGCGGGTACGCCGCCCGATCTAAGTGATTCCCGCCACCACCTCTCCGCAGCGGCCGCCGCCGGGCATCTGCATAAATGATGAAGATGGCGGCCAGCCGCTGATGCCCGCCGTTTGCAGTCATGACGGCGCAGTGGAGCGGCCCGGGATAGTGATGGGTCCGTACGGTGAGCTCCGTACGGTGATGGGTCCGCACGGTGAGCTCCGTACGGTGACGGGTCTGTACGGTGAGCTCCGTACGGTGACGGGTCCGTACGGTGAGCTCTGTACGGTGACGGGTCTGTACGGTGAGCTCCGTACGGTGACGGGTCCGTACGGTGAGCTCCGTACGGTGACGGGTCTGTACGGTGAGCTCCGTACGGTGACGGGTCTGTACGGTGAGCTCCGTACGGTGACGGGTCTGTACGGTGAGCTCCGTACGGTGACGGGTCTGTACGGTGAGCTCCGTACGGTGACGGGTCTGTACGGTGAGCTCCGTACGGTGACGGGTCCGTACGGTGAGCTCCGTACGGTGACGGGTCTGTACGGTGAGCTCCGTACGGTGACGGGTCTGTACGGTGAGCTCCGTACGGTGACGGGTCCGTACGGTGAGCTCCGTACGGTGACGGGTCTGTACGGTGAGCTCCGTACGGTGACGGGTCCGTACGGTGAGCTCCGTACGGTGACGGGTCTGTACGGTGAGCTCCGGACGGTGATGGCGTCCGTACGGTGCTCCCCGTACGGTGAGCTCCGTACGGTGACGGGGTTCGTACGGTGCTCCCCGTACGTTGACGGGGTCCGTACGGTGCTCCCCGTACGGTGAGCTCCATACGGTGACGGGGTTCGTACGGTGAGCTCCGTACGGTGACGGGGTCCGTACGGTGCTCCCCGTACGCTGACGGGGTCCGTACGGTGCTCCCCGTTCGGTGACGGGGTCCGTACGGTGCTCCCCGTACGGTGACGGCGCAGCGGAGCGGCCCGAGACAGTGACGGGTCCGTACAATGATCTCCGGACAGTACTCCCCATACGGTGACGGGGTCCGTACGGCGCACACCGTACGGTGACGGGGTCCGTACGGCGCTCACAGCGCACCAGCCCGACCGCAGGCTGACATATAGAGAGGTAGTGCAGAGGTGGTACACTGGACTGGGCCGCTGAGGGTCAACATGTGTGGATTTGAGGATAGCGGATGCGAGGTGTTCAAAGACGGACTGCATTTGATGCAGTTGAAATATGTAACTTGTCCACCGTTTGAATATAACAGCATCATTCTTACTTGCATTAACCTCACCTCTTCCTAAATGTCTTATATTTATTTTATTTCTGCTTTGTTTGCATAGGTAATTAACGTTTGATGTGACGGTCTGACCACCGTTTGCATTCGTTAGTCTCGTTTTACCGTTTAGCACTGTTCAACAGTCGATGCATTGCTATTGTATAGTGTACTGTCTCCTGCGTGATCATTGTTGGACGACTCTGACCACGGTGGCAGTCAGTTCAGCGACGTGTTTCTCTCTGAGCAGTTACCACCGCCGCTGCCACCGCCGCTGCCGCTGCCGCTGCTGCTGCCGCTGTCACTGCCGCTGCCGCTGCCGCTGCCGCTGTCACTGAGACTGCCGCTGCCACTGCCGCTGCCGCTGCCGCTGTAACTGCCGTTGCCGCTGCCGCTGCCGCTGCCACTGTCACTGAGACTGCCGCTGCCGCTGCCGCTGCCGCTGCCACTGTCACTGCCACCACCGCTGTCACTGTCACTGTCACTGAGACTGCCGCTGCCGCCGCCGCTGTCACTGAGGCAGCCTTAGCTGCTGCCGCCGCTGGCGGCGGAGACCCCCGGCTGCTGCAGGCTCCGCTGCAGGCTCGGCTGCTCCTCAGTCGGGTCTCGTGCCGGCTACAGGCCAATATCACCGCGCAGCGTCAATATTGCGGCCCGTCAGCGCCGCTTTTATGCCGCCCTCGAGCCGGCCGCAGCGGCGATTTTGTGACCGGAGAGCCAACGAGCCGGGCCGTGCTGCCGGACGGCCTGCCAGGCTGCTCTGCCCAGCGTCCGCCCGGCCGGCACACCACGGAGGCTGCAGCACATGACATGCATACAGAACAGATTATTTGTAGGTGGTGTATGGAGTCGGAATTGTCTTCTCCGCTGGTCCACAGTGTCATATTTAGAAGATGAACCCAATACCAGGTGCATACATACATTGTTGAGATGCCCCATGCGTCAAAGGCTATTCTGGTGTGGTACTGTGATCTCCTTTATATTCAATACTCAAGCCTAATCAATGTCTTCACTGCAATTGCAGAAACGTTTTATTAAGAACGGAAAATCGATTGTCACGCTTCTTCCATAACTGGCTCTCCAATCAAGCCAGTACACTTTTTAGTTCACAGTGGCGTTTTGTTTCCCTTGAAGTAGTAGATCAAAATGACAAAACAATGCAGCTGCGAACTGTGGCTTGCAACACTTTGTGTTCATTGTTACACATTATTGAAAGTAAATTTCTTATTTGGTGAACTGAAAATCAAGACTAATTTGGCATGTTATTGCGCGCTCTGTCATTTTGTGGATTACTGTTTTCCGTTAGTTGCCGCGTGACCTTGGTCGGGGTCGGGGCGCTCGCCGCAGGCTCCCGGCGAGTCAGCTGAGTGAGCCGACTGCGCTGGCTGGTCCGGCGCGGCGGCCAGTTCTGACCAGTCGTGGGTGGCCGTTCGGGGGAGGTCGCCCGAGGGCCTGGGAAAAAGTCCTTCCATATTTTGGTCACGTGGTTTGTCGTGAAGTTTTCCTTCGTATCAATCCTGTGTAAATCCTGGTTGTATGAGGCTCCTCAGTGGACGAAACAAATGTACTGTGGTACGCGCGATTATATTTTACTCAAATAATTAATATTAATACCTGCTTTGTACAGTGAGTATGTGAAAGGCTACGGGAGCTGTGAGAAGAAAAAAATCGTCTCTTATGTATTACTACTGAAAAGGAAAAGACATTTACCGAACTTCCGCTTTTGTATGGCATTTTCATAAATCAAATTCGAGCCGGCCATCACTGACAGGTCGCCTGAGGCAAGCCCTGAGGGCACCTGATCGCAGCGAGGACGAGGCTATACAATTATTTGACATTTGCTGAACTGCATGCCTAAAAATGTTCTGAAAAGCGCAAATAGCACCAGAATGTGGTAAATTAGCCCATGAAAAGTGTTGCGGGTTCATGACACACAACCTGTGAGCGTCAGCCCGTTATAGCTACATACTTGAGAAGGATTTCATGCGAACATCCAAGCATTATATTTCCAGTAAGTGGTTTAAAGAAGCCACTTTTAAATCCACTAGCCCAAAGGCCATGTTCCTGTAAGCTGTTGTGGTTTTAGGGAGCGATTCTTTTAGGTCTGTTTGGCTTAGAAATTTAACCCCCAAAAATGAAAAATGGCATGCCAAGAGCATCCGTTACAAAAGCTTCCTGTTAAGAACTACTATACATAACTATAGCAAAGAAATGATTTTTTTTCAGCCAGTGTAACGAACATTATTGCATCTTATTTCGTTTAAATGATTACAATTGTGAGCTCCTGTTTCTTTTTCGCATGCTAGTTTTCGAAATTGTTAATGTGATTGTAAAAGGTGTAAACCGATATTTGTTTGGTTATAGTGATCACTGATAAAAGGAAGGGCGGATCCAGCCGGCCGTTTTTTTTTTGGGGGGGGGGCAAACCGTTTTTTTAGCGGACCTTACCTACCCCCAATGTCGAATTTCTTCCCGGATTTGGGCCACTTTATTTTGCAACCACACGATTTCGATTTTTTCCCCCATTTTTTTTTTAGGTTTTCGACCTTTTGGGATATCGAAAAAGGAAAGATGTCAGCTTGCAGTTTGTATTGTTCCGACATTGCCTTACACTGATAAAAACTATGTCAATTGTCAGCTATACCCAGGGGCGTCGCCGATAATTTTTGTGTGGGGGGTCGGCTGAAATGACGACAAAAAAATGTACCCCAATATGTTATGCGTGTATTTAAGCCTGTGCAACATTTCTAATGTGGATTTGCATGTTATAGTAGGTACTTGTTATTTAGCGCCGCGAAGCGGCGCGATTTTTTTTTTTGCTCGGGTTTGCCCAGAAACATAGGCATTTTTAGCTTCTTAGCCTTGTAGAGGATAATAAGCTAAAAATGTTATTCATTCAATTCAGCGTTACGACGAAACGAAGACGATGACGATGGCTTCGTTATGACGATGGCCACTGATGTGACGCCGCGAAGCGGCGTGAACATTTTAATTTTAGGTCGTGGAAAATGCATTTTTAATATTGGAACCAGACCGTGAGTGGAGCCAAGCCTCAGGTAACCCCTTTTCCTGGTTGCACATCTCGGTATGATGCAAAATGTTGAAATGAAGGTAGTTTTTCATATACATTAGCCTCGGATAGTAAATCACGATCGATGGCCGGTGGCAGTCTGCGCTCAATAGTACATATGATAATAATAACTGTAGTCTGTATACATACCGAACTGTAACAAACAACTGGTAACGGTGCGAATGGTTTCAAAGTAGCAAGAGGCAGACCGACATTTCCGCGCATAAATGGTCCCTGTGGATCTGGAGGAGCCTGGGGAGATGGCTTGGGGAGATAGTCCTGGCCTGGTCCCACTATTAGCTCTTCGGGCCAACAAGTTGGGCACCGCTGGAACAGCTTCCGGTTGCCGAAGTCCGCGTTTTGCGTTCGCGTCGCCTTTTTCGGAACTCGGCAGACAAGCTAAACATGTAGCCCGCTTTAAAGATAATATTTTATGAAGAGAGTTGGCTCTGGGGCCAGCAATTACCGCCAAGGAGAGCCTCTGCAAGACACTTAATGGAATTAATTTTCCAAATTTGTATATGCAATTGCGAAACTTGTGTCATGCCGCGAAGCGGCGCGAAATTTTCAGTTTTTGACTGAGGCTAGCTTGATTTTGACTGCTGCAATTTTGGGATGCCCAGTACCGTTCTAAAAACGCAAATATAGCATGCATTAAATTTCACGTCTGAGGGGGGGCAAAACATAGTTTGCCCCCCCCCCTTAAACAGGCTTGGGGGGGGGCATGGCCCCGTTCGCCCCCCCCCCTGGATCCGCCCTTGGTCGTGGGTCTAGTTATTCCTTCGTCGACGACGATATCATTATTTATGAACGTGTTCATTTTTTTTCTTAAAATTTCACAGAACACGGAATTTTATTGTTTTTTATATGCGTTGAGGCTCATATTACAGTTATTTATATATATTTTTATTTTGTTTTGGGGGGAGGCCAAAAGACATGTTGCCCCCCCCCCCCCTTCCAGGCTTTTTGGGGGGGGCCATGGCCGGATTGCCCCCCCCCCCCCCCTGGATCCGCCAGTGGATAAAAGTATGTGGTCACTGGTCACCATGAAGCTTATCTTATCTTATATTATTAATTATAAGATAAATATAAGTCTGGGAGATCTCATTGAAGCCGGATGACATATTCCGGCAATTAAACGGCTTAACTGTGCAAATACTGTGAAAGGCATGGGACTTGGGAGAAAAACGAGGAACAGAACGAAAATGGTTTTGCTCAGTGCGTGTCAAGTTGTATGCAGTAATGTGCCCGTCGTTGTGTTTATGTCTTAAGTTTGCCTCGCAGTTCTGTCCAAATCGCTTCCATAACATATAAATCGGACCGAGAAATGGGCAGCGAACGAATTGGTTGGCTATATAAATTAGCTGGCTATATAAATAAATGGTTTTATTAAAATAAATACCTAAATCGGACCGGTTAATGGGCATCGAACGTATTGGCTGGCTATATAAATTAGCTGACTATATAAATAAATGGCTATATAAATAAAAGGGCATATAAATTTCAGGCATCTAATCTTATATTATGAATTACAAGATGTCCGTCCGTCCGTCCGTGCGTGCGTGCGTGGTACGAGGAAATCAAATGGCGTAACGGTCATACACAA
Organism: Chirona hameri; assembly: GCA_036785665.1. Lineage (NCBI taxonomy): Eukaryota > Metazoa > Arthropoda > Thecostraca > Balanomorpha > Balanidae > Chirona > Chirona hameri. Next base: position 17,132 of record JAXIVJ010018294.1, on the reverse strand, counting down.
ATCGGCTAATAACTCAGCAACCGTTGCAGCTAGGTTCATGCAATTTGACACGCAAGTCCGGTGGCAGAAGCGCACCATCTTATCTAAATTTTAACAAGATCCGACATACGTGTCGGCCGCTGTGTCGGCGACAACTGTGACATTGGTTTAACATAGGAAACGACCAAATTCACAAATCGACTAAAACGATCAAAACGCGCGTCGATCCCGGGCCGATAACTCGCAAATCGAGGGTCGCAGCGACATGTGATAAACACGCATTCGACAGGGTACATTGGCCTGGCGTGTCACATGTCGTTCAGAGCAAAGCTTAGTTCAAGTCGAAAGTTGTGACAACTTACATAAAGGGCGGCATTTTCAGTATTTAAATCGGTACTCGGAAACTGTCAGCATAGAACGCTGAGACTTCACCACTTTGCAGGCGAAGGTACCCTCTGTAAATTATTTTGGAACACAAAGCTGTTGGAGTAATATTTAGGCAGGGTGACAGGCGTTGCAATATGTTTGCAATATGTTTTACCATTCTATTCTTCCCAACACCGTGAAGGATAACACCAAGACGAGTTTTCACACACAAAAAAAAAAATATACTCCCAGATAGTCCCGTCTTTACTGACCACTATCCACCCAAAATATTTCGCTTCTAGCTAATAGATAACTTATGATGAAGACAAACGTGAATAATTCCTGACGCTAATAACGCTGCCTCAGCGATCTGTGGGATCGGCATGTGACCGGCCCGTAGTTCAGCCGCAGCCGGCAGGGGCGCTGATGGACTGCAAGCGCTGAGTTCAAAAATGAACGCATGACTGGCTGGACGTGGGACCTCCGTCTGGGAGATTTGATTGAAGCCGGATGACATATTTCCGGCAATTAAACGGCTAAACTGTGCAGTGTGCAGACACTGTGAACGGCATGGGACTTGGGAGAAAAACGAGGAACAGGACGAAAATGGTTTTGCTCAGCACGTGTCAAGTTGTATGCAGTAATGTTCCCGTCGTTGTGCTTATGTCTTAAGTTTGCTTTGCAGTTCTGTCCAAATCGCTTCCATAACCTATAAATCGGACCGGGAAATGGGCAGCGAACGAATTGGCTGGCTATATAAATTAGCTGGTTATATAAATAAATGGTCATACATACTCGACGTCCCTAACGTTTTATATGTTTCAAAACTTCACTATTTAGTCCCTATGCATCTTTGAAAACATTATTCTGTATTTGTTATGTTATTTAGAATGTATCTTACCTAACAATGTTGAAACAATACAAAAAAATCCGGAAGGTGTAACGACTGATCGTCCACTACGATCGTCGCCATATCTACGCAGAAATATATGGACGCAGGAAGATTCACAGGAAAAATAAGGATCGTCCATGACGTCATTGGACCAATGACTTGACTTGACTTAACCTAACCTAACCTAACCCCGCCATTAAGTCCGATCGAGACGAAACCTAAGATTCGCTCGTAGCCATTAAGTCCGATCGGGACGAAACCTAAGATTCGCTCGCAGCCATTAAGTCCGATCGGGACGAAACCTAAGATTCGCTCGTAGCCATTAAGTCCGATCGGTTCTGTGACGTCATAACCGGGCCGCCGTGAACGCCGTCTATACTTGTATCAAGGTCGGTCGTCGTCAGCTGGCATGTAAACAAAGTTTCGCGGGCAACGCAAGCGGCGATATATTAATTATTGAAGTTATAGTTAGTTATAGTGCAAAATGTGTTGGGGAAGACATCCATAGTTACTAAACGTGATATTCTCTATCGATTGGTAGGTATATTATAGGGATTTACTAATAACTAAGGAGGGACCACAAGTATATACCGCCAAATAAATATATAAATCGGACCGGTTAATGGGCATCGAACGTATTAGCTGGCTATATAAATTAGCTGGCTATATAAATAAATGGCTATATAAATAAATGGCTATATAAATAAATGGCTATATAAATAAATGGCTATATAAATAAATGGCCATATAAATTTCAGGCCATCTAGTTGTTGTATTATGTATGTTCTGTCTCTATGTGCGTCGCGTGGGCTTCCATCTGAAATTCCGCTTGGGTTGAGCATTTTGGTTCGCTTACATCTTTGCAGCTCAACGACATTCCGAACCTTTGCGTGATCAAAAACACATAGATAAAGTACGATTAAATTTTATTTATTGTTGAAATTTACACCATACCATTCAGATAAACATCCCAAATGTAGTGCTGCGGCCGTCAACATTGATGGGCAGACGGACTACAGCGTGTCTGTCATTACCATACGCAGATAGCAGCGTCCTAGTCATCGCCACGAATGGACGGCAGCGTCTCGGCCATCCCCAACAGACGGCAGCGTCTCAGGTCATCATAGCGGCAGCGTCTCGGTCATCCCCAACAGACGGCAGTGTCTCTGGCATCACCAACAGACGTCAGCGTCTCGGTCATCATAGCGGCAGCGTCTCGGTCATCACCAACAGACGGCAGCGTCTCGGTCATCCCCAACAGACTGCAGCGTCTCGGTCATCCCCAACAGACGGCAGCATCTCGGCCATCCCCAACAGACGGCAGCATCTCGGCCATCCCCAACAGACGGCAGCATCTCGGCCATCCCCAACAGACGGCAGCATCTCGGTCATCCCCAACAGACGGCAGCATCTCGGTCATCCCCAACAGACGGCAACATCTCGGCCATCCTCAACAGACGGCAGCATCTCGGTCATCCCCAACAGACGGCAGCATCTCGGTCATCCCCAACAGACGGCAGCATCTCGGTCATCCCCAACAGACGGCAGCATCTCGGTCATCCCCAACAGACGGCAGCATCTCGGTCATCACCAACAGACGGCAGCATCTCGGTCATCCTCAACAGACGGCAGCGTCTCGGCCATCCCCAACAGACGGCAGCGTCTCGGGTCATCATAGCGGCAGCGTCTCGGTCATCGCCACAAACGGACGACGCCGTCCCGATCGTCGTAATGAGACAAACATTGGCACCTGGTGTACACGGCATCTGATACGTCACTTCCCACGTCGAAAGAATCACATGGTGAATGTTGGCGCAGCTTCGCCGACTTAACCCGGCATTGACTGGGGTCTCAGCAGAACACCATGGACTGGGGGGGGGGGGGAGGACGTTAACGCCCCCTGGTTATCTTCCGAACCAATGATCGCAGCGAAACGCGCAAGGCGGCAATCGAAAGCTCTCAATGATACGAATTTAAATCATACTCACAAATGTCAGAGTGAGGTCAAATGTCAGGTCACGGTCAGGTCAAATGTCAGGTCACGGTCAGGTCAAAGGTCAAAATCGACGTATTTGAGTTTATGCGTCATACTTTCCATCAAAGCCTTCAACTACGACCATGATCACCCAACGTGCTGCCAAAGGTATGATGCACATCCCGCATGAGATAAAGTGAGATTGTTGGCCAAGGTCAAGTTCAAGGTCAGGTCACAAAAGGTCACTATGTTAAAAATATCTAGGAAAGTCATTCAACACATGTTTTATGGATTAGTTTCTACGTAGAATTCGATAGTGTTAGTCATTTTACCATCTGACTTCATTTACATGAAGTTAATGTCAAGGTTAGGTGAAGTTATTTCACTGAAGGTCAAAATTTGAAATTGATAACTCTAACTAAAAAAGGCATGTGTCTAGACCAATTTTGTCTCAGAAATATAGTGCTGGCATTTATTTGTCTGTATCTGGTCAACAAAAGCAAAAAAACGCATTTTCACAATATGACTTCATGAATTACCCATACTTTAAATGTCATAAGTCAGTCAAAAATGGTGATATCATTTTTAAATTTGGTATGGTAGTTTCACATATGTTGTTCTCCGACATATTTTGTATAATATCTTTGAGAAATATGAATTTGTGATCATGTTTCCCTCTAATTTGTATTTGTATTTTGTGGGGTCAAAAACAAAAGTTTCAAACGCCCGAGATGGCCATGTTGTAGCCCTTGCCATTTTCTATATTTTGACGTTTTTGTATTCTATTTTTCTCCAAATATGGCATTTGTACGGTCTGTTAAAGTTTAGCTGATTTTGGGGTAAAACTCGTGTGGTGTAGTCACTATGAGAAAGTTTTGTTTTGTAGTGACGTCATTAAATTCGCTATAACTCAAAATTTGTCGACGAAATTGCTTCATTTTTCACAGAAGACGTTAAATCGATGTAGAAGAAGGTGCCTGAAATTTCACGTTGATAGCGCTATTGGTTTTTGAGCTATTACGAAAGTTCATCAAGGGGGGGGGGCGTTAACCCCCCCCCCCCCCCCTTCAATGGCGGTTTACATCACGCTACCCAGGTGGAAAATCCTATAAGATTGGGTACGAATCTGCGGAATCTTATAAGATATTGTAGGATTGTGTAAACAGTCTTATAAGATTTTGAAGTCTTGCAAAAATCCTGTAACGTTGGTTCAGAATTCTTGCAAGATTTGAGTAGTCCTAGAACATCTTATAAGAGTCTTATAAGATGTCTTATCTTGTATGATTTTAAAGTCATACCCGAATTGGTGGAGTTCACATCCAGAATTCCTGTATGCTTTAACAGTGTTGCTAGACAATCGTGTTGGGTTGCTTAACCCTCGCCATGGTGGGGGGGGGGGCCCCCACCCCCCTCCTGATGTTTTTCGAGAATAGCGGGAAAACGGCAGCGCGCAGCGCCGTCAAATTTGGTACAGCTATTTGGGCATCAATTACCCACATTGTGCGAACGTTTTCACCTCAGGTCAGGTCAGGTCACCAGGTCACATCAAGTGACCTTACCTCCTTGTTGAAACGTCCAACTTAGAAGCGCTTATAATATCATTATGTAAGGCCTGTATACATAAAGCACGATTAATGTCAACTCAACCATGTATACAAATCATGATGCAATCGCTAAAGCTCGAAATAAAAAAAGAATATTAGCCAAAGCGAAAGGCAGTCTAGATAAATTCGAGAGAAATGGGAACGGCTGAGGCAAGTGTTTGAATGAAGGGTTAGTAAAGTTATTAACTTTTCATTCATGCTTTCATTTCATTTAATTCATGTGCTATGCTTTGTTGGCATCAACCAGTTGTGACTATGGGGTGGGCCTGTGCTGCTTCCGGGCGTGTGATTCATGCGCCTTCAACGAAACACACACACACACACACACACACACACACACACACACACACACACACACACACACACACACACACACACACACACACACACACACACACACACACACACACACACACACACACACACACACACACACACACACACACACACACACACACACACACACACACACACACACACACACACACACACACACACACACACACACACACACACACACACACACACACACACACACACACACACACACACACACACACACACACACACACACACACACACACACACACACACACACACACACACACACACACACACACACACACACACACACACACACACACACACACACACACACACACACACACACACACACACACACACACACACACACACACACACACACACACACACACACACACACACACACACACACACACACACACACACACACACAGACACACAGACACACACACACACACACACACACACACACACACACACACACACACACACACACACACACACACACACACACACACACACACACACACACATACACACACACACACACACACACACACACACACACACACACACACACACACACACACACACACACACACACACACACACACACACACACACACACACACACACACACACACACACACACACACACACACACACACACACACACACACACACACACACACACACACACACACACACACACACACACACACACACACACACACACACACACACGCACACGCGCGGGGTCCGCCGATGCCGCCGATGAGGCGTTTGATGTTGTGTGGATGATTGTATGTTTTGAAGTGTTTTCTATGTTAAATAGTGCACAGCTGATCCGTGTCATGTGTAATGTGTGATTTGTTGTGTATGAATGTATGTTAAAATACACCACCGGCGGAAGCCGGATAAAGGGGGAAAAAGAAGAAAAAAAGAGAAAAAAAGTGGCCTTACCTCAAAACATGTTTGTGGTCGTGCCAAAGCCAGTCTTTGTCCGAGAGATTTGAAACTTCCAGGATTTCATAAGGTCATAAGTATCTACAATTCGTGTATCTCATATTTTTTTTTTGTGTATCGGTGACCTAAGGTCAGGTCAATTTCGTGACCTCCCCATTATAAGTCAATGTGAAAATATACGAATGCTTGCTATTAAGAAAATATTCATTGAATCAAGCCAATTATTTCAGAATCATGTTATTTTAGCTCATTCTTGATGAAACAGGTGCAATTGTTGCTCAGTTACCTCGGCAAGGTCAACTGAGGTCATCGGAGGTCACCAGCGTGGTTTTGCCAATAACTCTTGATATAATACAGATAGAGACGTGCGAATGACACCACTGTGTTAGTCTCGTTGATTTGCGTCGTCCGATATGCAACGAAACCTAACTGGGTCAACAAATGACCTTGACTGTTGACCTGAACTAGAATTTGAGGACATCAAATGGGATTTCATTTTTGAAGAGCTTTCAATTTTGTTCTTGTTTGTTGCTAGCTATCATAGTTCCCTAAGGTCAAATTTTGAAGTTGACTTAACCAGGTCACCATTAATATGCCTCGAAGGGTCTTGACGATAAAAACGCGATGGTGTTAAAATTATTGATATATATTTAACCGATGCAAAGTTATTCACGAACAACTTTTTGTGGACAAATGACATCGTGACCTTTGGTGACCTCTGGAGCCTAAACTGTTGACCTGAACTAGAATTTGAGGACATCAAATGGGATTTCATTTTTAAAGAGCTTTCAATTTTGTTCCCGTTTGTTGCTAGCTATCATAGTTCCCGAGACATTTGGGGGTGTTCGAAGCGAAGTCCTAAAACTGGAAAATCTGACATTTGATGACCTTAGGTGCCCTCAATATTGACCTGAAGCAAATAATGCCCAGTAACTTCAAGTATCCTTGTCGAGAGATTTCGAACGTACCTTTTCGCGTGTTTCTATCCCTTTTAGTTTTCGAGTTAGAGTGGGGGGGATTTTGAACAAAACTAGTACAGTTGACAATTCTCTGGCTTTGTATTCCCCTCTCTGACAATATATTGAGCTCATGATGCAAATATCAATCATTATAGGACAAGATTTAAAGACACCCATCCCATGAGTCATTATAATGACTCCTTGGTTAGCTTAGCTAAACAACACAACATTAGTTAGATACACTGGAGATTGGCAAGAATGCTTGGAAGTTGTGGCCACAAAAAATGCTGAGTTTATATCGATTGGTAAGGCTACAAGATCCAGGCCAATAAACAAAAACGAAAAATCAAACTTGAAAGGATAATTGATCGTTTAACCCTCGCCCGGGTAGGGGGAGGGGGGTGGATTCCACCTCCATCGTTTTTTCTTCTTCTCGGGAATAACTCGCGTATTTTCCAACCGATTGCGATGGAATTTTCAGTACCCTACTCTTGAACAATTTGACACATGCTCTGAAAATGTTGAACTTCTAACCCACATGACCCGTGACCTATGACCTATTTCTCAAGGTTATGTCAGGCGCAACTGGCGTCCCGCAGTATCGATGCTTGTAACTTGTGCAGTTTCCGAGTGTTTGTTGTTCAGGAGTTTCCACAGGTGTTTCCAGGTGACAGTTGTGGTTTTTACTGAGATTGTGACCTCGATTGACCTTTTCAGAGGTCACAACCGAGGTCATTGACCTCCGATGACCTCAGATTACTTTTTTGGCTTCTGACGGTTTTTAGGACATTTTGTGACGCTGATGTCAAATTTGGCACCCATTAAGCATTATGATATGCTCATTCACGATTCTAGCTCGATAAAATTCAATTTATACGCATTTACAATTTTGATGACTTTTAGGTCATTGACATTACTTCTGAGGTCACCTAATGACCCAATACCTTAAAATCTGGAATCAGCAGCTTCATCTCGTCACTAGCAACACGCTCGTTTTGAATCGAAGCTCTAGCTCAATTAGGGACGAAACGCTAAGGGAGTGGGGGGGTCGTACCCCTCCTACCCGAACACGTAGTGATTTTGCCCTACCCGGGCGAGGATTAACCCGCGCTTGACCGGGGTCTCAGCCGAACGCCATTCACCATTGACCGGGGGGGGGGGGGGGGGGGAGAGTAAATATTTCCCCCTCGTTATCTCCGGAATTAATGATCGCACCGAAACGCCCAAGGCGGCATTCAAAAGCTATCAATGAGCCGCATCTAAAGCATACCGCACCGCAAGCTCTTGCCGCAAGCTCTTGCCTCTCATATTCAGGCTAACTCTTCTCTTCGCTCCCGTTCTACTCGTCAGGACACTGATCTAGCTCTCCCGCGTGTGAGGACGGAGGCGGGTAGGCGGCGCCTCCTATACAGTATCGCGCAACTTGACAACTCTTTACCTCTGGAACTCCGGAACTCGACTCTCGCGTCTTTTAGGCATGCACTGTGTAATCATTTAGATGAATATGTACGTACGTACGTGTGTGTGTGCGTGTTGTGTGTATGGATGTATGCTTTCTATATTTTGCAGTATGAAGGCTGCTTACGAGTGCCTTTTTAACATGTCTCACCTTTTAACGTTATCGACTCGACACTCGGAATAACCATTTTATGTTGGAGAGCGTTTTAAATGTCAATACATACATACATACATACATACATACTCTAAATTGTCAAATTGAGCTCACAGACCAGGTCAAGGTCGGGTCAAAGGTCAAATCGAGGCATTTGTTGAGTTTATGGATCATACTTTCCATCCAAAGCCCTTTGATCGCGACCATGATCACCAAAGTGCTCCCAAAGGTATAATAAACATCCTGCATGAGCTAAAATGAGATTGTTGGCAACGATCAAGGGCAAGGTCAGGTCACACAAGGTCACTATGCGCAGAAGATTTTCGAAAGTCATGCGACACATGTTTTATGGGCTATTTTACACGTCTAATTCGATAGTAATAGTAATTTTACCATCTCAACTCATTTAAGTGAAATTATTGTCAAGCTCAGGTCAAGTTCAGGTCACATATGGTACAAATTTGAAATTGATAAATCTAAATAAAAAAGGCATGTTTGTCTCAGTTTTGTCTCAGAAATACATTGCTGGCATTTAATTGTCTTCATCTGGTAAAAAAATATATGACGTCATGAGTTACCATACTTACGGAGCCATAAGTCAGTCAAAAATAAAGATATTGCTTTGGAATTTGGTTTGGTTATTGTTTATATGTGGTTCTCCAACATATATTCTGTTCTTTAACATCTTTCAAATTTTAATTAAAAAAATAGTTTTATTTTTGAGGGTCACAAAATAAAATTTCCACAAATCCGAGGTAGACATGTAGCCTTGCAATTTGCTATCTTTTGACGTTTTTTTTATTGCATTTTGCTGACAAAGTGGCCTTTGTACGGCCTGTTGAAGTTTAGCTGATTTTATCGTCAAACTCGTGAGTAGTGACGTCACTAAATTTGCTATATCCCCAAAAATTTCGACAAAATTGCTTAATTTTCGCACAGAAGATGTAAAATTCATGTGGGAGAAGGTACTAAAAGTTTCACGTTGGTAGTGCCATTGTCTTTTGAGCTATCGCGGAAATTCGTCAGGGGGGGGGGGGCAATATTTCCCCCTCCCCCGGTCAAGCGCGGGTTAAAGGGAAATAATGATCTTTCGATTTATTTGTCTGCATTATTTGATTACACATGTATGGTATCAAATTGATCGCATCTCAATTTAAAAGGGAAATAACAACTTTTTCTATTTCGAAAATTACATTTTGGGAAATTAAAAATATGTACTTATATATGGTGACGAACAGTATGACCCATCACTATATCTGGTTTGAATGTTGATTTATAAACAAGTCAAAGGGCCATAAATTAAGTAAATGTGCCAAGAAGTGTTAAATACTACACTAAATAGGTCGCCGTTGGGTGCATAAGTGAACTTCCGATTTCATTGCCATTTTTTCATTGTTTGATGATTTTTTTTGGGGAAAAAAATATTTTGTAATGATAGTGTTATTTATAGCCAGGTACAAAACAAAACAAAACTCATAATGTTGAAAATACATGAACTAATTTTCAAAAATTGAGGTTCGCAACCACTAACTAGGCCGTCGTTGGGTACATAAGTTAACTGCTAATTCGGTTGCCTTTGTATTCAATGTTTATTGATTTTGCAGGGCAGTAGGACACATCATCACGATAAACAAAGTGGAAGGCATATTCTCCATACCATTTTGTCAAAAAGCAATACCGGATTTTGGTGAACACCGAAATTCGTTACCACGTACTTGAGAGTACCGGTCGTTAAAAGTGTGGAACACTTGTCAACTTTAACTTGACATATCTTTCGGTAGGAATGTTTAAATGCAAAATGTAATAAATTTACAATATATTTTGGTCTCGTCTGTCGATTTCAAGTGATAACTCCATTTGTGTTGGAAAAAGTCATTATTTCCCTTAAACAATGATAATTGATCGCTTTCAATTAATTCAAAAGGAGGTGTCGGCTCACCGGGCGGCAGAGGCATATTCAGGGGGCACTTCACCATGCCCCCTCCCTTGGGCGCCTTCGGTTCATGAAATGCGTCTCACATTCAGCGAAGGGTGCATTCGGCGCCCTTCGCTGAATGTGAGGCGCGCACCGGCTGAATATTAGGCGCTTTCCACTGAATGTAAGGCGCGCTCCGATATACCTCTGAAGGCGCCCTTCCAAGTCCCACATACCCCTAAAGGCGCCCTCCGATACACCTCTAAAGGCGCCTTCCCAAGTCCCACATACCTCCAAAGGCGCCCTCCCACATGCCTGCAAAGCGCCCTCCCAAATACTTCCAAAGGTGCCCTCCGATACACCTCTGAAGGCGCCCTCCCACATAGCTCCAAAGGCGACCTCCAATACTCCTCTGAAAACGCTTTCCCACATGCCTTCAAAGTCGCCCTTTCATACACCTCTGAAGGAGCCCTCAAACATACCTCCAAAGGCGCCCTCCCATATACCTACAAAGGTGCCCTCCGATACAAATCTGAAGGCGCCCTCCCACATATATACAGGCTCCACAGGTGCCATCCGATACATATCCAATGGCGCCCTCCCACATACCTTCAAAGGCGCCCTTGAATGCACTTTCGGAGGCGTCTTACAATACATTTCCGAAGGCGCCCTCCGATACACCTCTGAAGGCACCCTCCCACACAACTCCAAAGGCCCTCGCCGATACACTTCTGAAGGCGCCCTCCCACATAGTCAAAAAGCACCCTCAGACACATCTTTCCGAGGCCCGAGGGCGCCCTCCCTGCATACCTCCAAAGGCACCTTCACAGAATGTGAGATGGGGGCGCCTCTGGTCTCACAGATGGTGCCTCTGTAGCTATTTGGGAGGGCGCCCTCGGAGATGTATCGGAGGGCGTCTTCAGAGGTATAAGGTCTTCAGAGATGTATCGGAGGGCGCCTTTGGAAGCATGTGGGAGGGGCTCATTTATAAGTGTATCGGAGGGAGCCTTTGAAGGTATGTGGGAGGGCAACTTCAGATGTGTATCGGAGGGCGCCCTTGGAGGTATGTGGGAGGGTGCTTTCAAAGGTGTATCGGAGGTCACCTTTGGAGCTTTATTGGATGGCGCATTCAGAGGTGCATCGGAGGGCGCCTTTGGAGGTATGTGGGAGGGAGCCCTCAGAAATGTATCAGAGGGTGCCTTCGGGGCATGGGGAGAGTGCTTTCATAGGTGTATCGGAGGGTGTCTTTGGAGGCAGTTGCATCGCCACAAAACTTTGAGTGTGTGGGGGAGGGTTTGGGGGCCAGCCAGGAGTTCAGGGGGGGGGGGCATAGGGCTAATGTTAAAATCCTGCGAATATGGGGGGGGGGGCGAAGAGCAATCCGAGAGAACCTGGGGAGCCCGACCCCCCCCCCCCCCCTGGCGGCGGTTTGGAGGCATGTGGGAGGGCTCATTCAGAAGTGTATCGGAGGGCGCCCTTAGAGGTATGTGGCAGGGCGCCTTCAGAGGTGTATCGGAGGACGCCTTCGGAAATGTACTGGAGGACACCTCCGAAAGTGTATGAGAGGGTGCCTTTGAATGTATGTGGGAGGGTGCCCTCGGATATATGTATCTGAGGGCGCCCTTGGAGGTATGTGGCAGGGCGCCTTCAGAGGTGTATGATAAGGTGACTTCTGTGGTGCGTGGGACGGCGGCTCCGGCCTCCGGAGGTGCATGAGAAGGTGTCTGTAGAGGTGGGGGGGGGGGGGGGGGGGGGGCGCTAAAGGAGGTGTACCGTGTATCGGGTGTGGCTTCGGAGGTGTCAGTGTCAGAAATGTGTCAGAAATATGATTATATATAGAAATATGAGAACAGTGTCAGAAATATGATTCAATCTTTACAGCTGAAGCTAATTGATAAAACATAATGTTCACTCCACGTCTATATGCGCCGCAGGGGCGGATCCAGGGGGTGGGGGGGTGGGGGGGACAACGGTCATGCCCCCCAAGACCGTTCAGGGGGGGGGGGGGGGCAAACTATGTCCCCCCCCCCCCAGACGTGAAGTCTAATGCATGCTATATTTGCGTTTTTAAAACTGTTCTGGGCAAATTTGGCATTTTTTTTCTTCAAAATTTGGCGGCGCTGCGCGCCGCTGTTTTCCCGTTATTCTAAAAAAAAAAACATCAGGGGGGGGGGGGGGGGCAAATGACAAATAACCCCCCTAGGGCGAGAGGTAATTTATAAGTTCAACAATTATCACGTTTACAGGTGCCCTTATTTCATTATTTTATCCAGCACCATTTCGGTCAAGCAAGTCTACAATAGAACAATCGGTCAAAATCCATCCTTTTTCCTGTAGGTCCTTCCCGTCCTTCCGGTTACAACGGCGGAGGCGGAGAGGGTGTTCAGTAAGGTGGAGAAGACTATTCTCTCTCCGAGCGACAATGACCAAGCTCCGGATGACAGAGGCGCTGATCATATGCGAAACCCACCGTGAGACCTATAGGTCTGACCTATACGGATGACATAATGTCATCCGTCAGCGAAGTCGTTGACTTCTTTGCGCGATCGGGGAGTCGCCAGCTATATTATTTCAGGCTGCCGCTGCCTGGCTGGCTGCCGCAGGTTTCTGCCATAAACTGTATGGCAGTAATATGAGAAATGCAACCTTCACCGTAGTAGGTATTGGTTACTTCGTCTGCGTGTGTCGTATCTATGGACCCGCCGAGATGCGCAAATGGCCTCGAGGTCCGGGATCAGGGACATATTTGTTTGCAAGAACCTGGCAAAGGAAGTTGATCATCCTATCCGTATGCGGTGCATAGATGGGTAGCTAAAGTTTCTTGAACTGCATATTGAATTTGACGCCATGATCGGGTCATCTGACATCTGTATTATTGTTTTGAATTGCGGAAGTGCGACTGGTTCGATCATGTTTGACGTCCTCACCTTTAGCTCTTTTTTTATCGGAGCGCAACAGATAACAACGACAAACATTTGTGCAGCGAAATGCGTATTCATTTTTCCGGTCGGACCATCCCCTCGGTTTACTATCCAATATTCGGAGCTGGAAATTCTGAAGAAAACTGCCATTTATTTGATGCTCCAAGTTCTGTTTTAAATTTCTATGGTAGCTTCTTTCCACTAACATTTTTTTCCTTGACCGCAAAAAATGTTAAAATCTAAGATACATTTTTGTTTTGCAAGGGTCGTCGAACCCTGTAGCAAAAAGTAGTTGGCCCCGAAGACGAGCGGATGGATCCGTCCTTGCTCTTAAGGGAAACGCCGGCTTGTTCAGCGCACATTTCTCATGTTTTTCCCTTGCAGTCGGGAACGAAAACATAGGTACAACCTTTTTCCATATCCCAAAAGGTCGAAAAGCTGAACAAAAAATCATTAGAAATCGTGTGGTTGCAAAATAAAGTGGCCCAAATCCGTGAAGATTTTCGAAATTGGGGGTACCTAGGTAAGATCCGCTCAAGCTGGTTGCCCCCCCCCCCCCCCCCCCCCCCGCCCCCTCCCAAACGGCCGGCTGGATCCGCCCTTGATGCGCCGAACATATTACCAAGGAACGACTTGAACTTTGAAACATCAATTGTTGGCTATTGAGAACGGGTCTTGTTTTCTGGTAGCTATTAAATTGTAATTGTAAGTTACCCTAACTTAATTTTCCGGCTCTGGCAAACCTGATAGATCGCCACTTTAACACGCGCCCTGGAAGGCCTCTGATAATTACACGCCCTGGAGGGGGGGGCGGATTTCTCTCCCCCCACCCCCTATGATCTCGAAAACCACGCAACGTAGCGACAAGCGGAAAACGAATTTAGATAGCTCGAGACAAGCTCTTTCGAAAGTATTTTGTGCATTTTTTTATCAGGTCAATATTAAGGTCACTAGAGGTCATCAAGGTTCAGATTTTCAAGTTTTCAAGACTTCGCTTCGAACACCCCCAAATATCTCGGGAACTATGATAGTTAGCAGCAAACAGGAAAAAAACAATCGAACGCCCTTGCAAAATGCAATCGACATAAGTGTCCTCAGATGTGAGCTTAGGTCAATAGTTTAGGCTCCAGAGGTCATCAAATGTCAAAAAGTTTTTTTCAAAACTGTTTTTTCACAAATAACCTTTTACCTAATAAAGATAAACCAATAGTGTTTACGCCATCGCGTTTGTCTCGTCAAGGCGCTTCGAATCATGTTCATCACATTTGGGTTAGGTCAACTGAGAAATTTGACCTCAGGTCAAGGTGAATTGGTGACGCAAGTTGGTCATGTTGCATATTGAAAGACGTGTCTCGACGAGACAAACACATTGGTACCATTTTCTCTTCTCTATCTTCATTATGTCGATAGTTATTGACAAAACAGTGTTGGCGGTCGCGAAATTGACCTGACCTTAGGTCACCGATATTAGAAATCCGAGATTAAAAAATTGTTGGTATCTATGACCTTATGAAGTTCTGCAAGATTGAAACCGATCGGCTGAAAACTGTGGCTGTGGTACCACTGCAAACGTTTTGGAGTTGAGGTCATCACGTGACCTGGTCTGGTGACCTGACCTGAGAGGACCAGAGGCCAAAATTTTAACATAATGTGGGAAGTTCATTTTTAAAACAGGTGTGCAAAAAACGGCGGCGCGCAGCGCCGCCGTTTTTGCGTTATCCTCGAAAAACCGGAGGGGTGGGCGGATTTCGCCCCCCCCCCCTCCAGGGCGCGTGTTAAATCACGATAATCATCATCATCACCTTTAATTTTCCTTAAAATCCTTCAACCTATGTGTTTAAGCTATATGACTACGTGAACTGAATCAGGGGACGTAGGCCACGGGGCCATGCCCCGCCCCCCCCCCCCCCCCCCCTCTCCCCCCCTGAGTCATCCAGTTTACACTAGATAAAATGGGATTCCGTCTAGCTTTAACATTAAGTCTATGGGCGTTGCATGGAAAGAATCGAGTTCGAAATATCTCCGACTGGAACCCCCCCCCCCCCCCCCCCCTTCGGCAGGTGAAAAGGTATTGTGGCTCCTCCTTGAGCAAAATCCTGGCTACGTGCCTGAACTGAATTGATCGAAGTCTTGCCCCCCCCCCCCATGCCAAAATCAAATCCGCCGCCACTGATCCATTCTGCATTGTGCATTTTTGTGGTTGTGAACATTCCTGTTCAAGAAGCGCAATCTTAATATTTAAATGTGGCTACTTTTTGTATTTATTAAAAGCCTATTTGTGATAAGGTAAGATATATTATACCTGCTAAAATTTGTCCAATTAGCTACCCAATCATGGCTACATAGCAAAATGTCCAAATAGCAAAATCCTGGCTACGTGCCTGAACTGAATTGATCGAAGTCTTGCCCCCCCCCCCATGCCAAAATCAAATCCGCCGCCACTGATCCATTCTGCATTGTGCATTTTTGTGGTTGTGAACATTCCTGTTCAAGAAGCGCAATCTTAATATTTAAATGTGGCTACTTTTTGTATTTATTAAAAGCCTATTTGTGATAAGGTAAGATATATTATACCTGCTAAAATTTGTCCAATTAGCTACCCAATCTCCATTACCCTCACCCAATGACCCATTACCCCCAAAATAGAGTAAGTAATCCTTATTTGAGAATTGCTATTGTAGACTAAGCAATAACCACAAGAAGTCTAAGGTTGTTATATTTAGTCCAGTATTATTTTGTATTTTAATAGGCCCTGAAAGCCTTAACAGGCCCTAACATTTGATTTAAAGTATATATATATATGAATAGATACAATTCCACAAGAAAACTCTGATTTATTAATCATTTTATAATCATGAGAACAACTCATGGACTTATTTTCCAATGTTCATTTCTTTGATCTTAATACATCAAAGTGTCTAAAAAAAAGTACTTTGAATGTGTAAAATTGTTACAGAAGTTGTGAACACAGCCATGCCACTTCCCTATGAATGATGTTGTTAATCATATTTTCATCAACCAAGAATCTTGAACCCATACGACTCGACAACCCATTGTACTTTGTATCTGTTTGTTTTCTAATGAATGTAATTTGCATTCATTACTTCCTTTTTTACTAATGCCATTTCCAATAATGCACAGTTGTCTACACAATGCAATGTCTACACAATGCAATGCAATGCTACACAATGTCTACACAATGCAATGCTACTCAATGTCTGCACAATGCAATGCAATGCTACTCAATGTCTACACAATGCAATGCTACTCAATGTCTACACAATGCAATGCAATGCTACTCAATGTCTACACAATGCAATGCAATGCTACTCAATGTCTACACAATGCAATGCTACTCAATGTCTACACAATGCAATGCAATGCTACTCAATGTCTACACAATGCAATGCAATGTTACTCAATGTCTACACAATGCAATGCAATGCTACTCAATGTCTACACAATGCAATGCAATGCTACTCAATGTCTACACAATGCAATGCTACTCAATGTCTACACAATGCAATGCAATGCTACTCAATGTCTACACAATGCAATGCAATGCTACTCAATGTCTACACAATGCAATGCAATGCTACTCAATGTCTACACAATGCAA